>JARHVA010008855.1:0-45000 GCA_037957365.1 Torreya grandis
TACACCTAGGACTCACTTGGAATTGACCTTTTCATACTTTTCCATACTATAACATATTTAAAAAAATTCTAATAGTTTAGGAACACTTAAAAGGAAAATATTCTAATTTTTCATACAATTTTAATGGTTATAACTCTTCCTAGCCCCTAAACCCTAGTTTAGGGCTTTCGAAGGGCCTGTACAAGCGACTGAGAGCACACCTTTTGATATTGTGATTGCTTTGGAGTGTTTTAAGGGTTCCAAATTGATATTTAGGATCCATATAAATATCCTCCACATCCTTAAATCATCAAACAAGTTATAAAGGCTCTCTATTCACCTTACATAAAAGTTTGTCCAAGTTTATTTCACTGTAGGTTCCTAACAGTCAACAAGATATTCTGAGGTTCTTTATAAATCCTTAGTTGATAAAAAATAAAATTAGTTTTCAAGCATGTCAACAATATAATATCTTCCTTGCTTTACATAATCATGCTAAATGACTTCTAATAGCCCATCTTCTTACAAAAACATGCCAGCCCCGTGACTCTGCCTATACCCTATTACCTACAGGCCAAGAGCAGGGTTTTTGAGGATATTAAGGAATTTAAGGGTTTCTAGGTCTATTTTATCATTTTAAAAACTCTCAGTGAAATCACAGACCTTTTCGTATGTTCTTTTAAACTTCATGCATTCATTTTTATGTTGACCCAACGTGGCAACAGTGGACTATGTTGATGTTAACTTACCTTGTCCATAACCCTGTTCTTAAACTCTTAAGACATTAAAAAATCTAAATTTTCCTTGACATAGATCACAAAATTCAATGGTTTCCTAATACAGGTTTAAAGTTTTCTTATGCAACAAAGTACTCATTCTTTGCCTATGCTCTACAAAGAACCATCATACACATACACAGGCCTGCCACTGTTAAAACCATAATTCTATAAAGGAAACTATAACATTATCATGGAAATAAAAAAACTATTTATTTCCTCTTCAAATAGGAACTTACACATAATGTTCATTGATCAAAGGCTTATGCAACCTTTATACACATATCCATATCTATTCTTGAACTCCACTTGTAACTTTTCTTTCTCTTTCATTTTACATCCTTTGAGATCCTCTCCTCTTCTTATATCTCTTCCCTTGAATGAGAGGTCCTCTCTCTCTCTCTCTCTCTCTCTCTCTCTCTCTCTCTCTCTCTCTCTCTCTCCCTTCTATGTGCCTCTCCCTTCTTTCATTCTATATATTACTCTTTGAAAGAGTCTCCTCTCTTCCTATGTCCAACTTGGGTTCAAGATAACTCAAAGAAGATTTATTATCAAATAATCATACTATTTTTAGAATATTTCTTAACAAACAACTATGGTTGGAAGGTTTCAACCATTCCCTTGATTTTCTCAACAAGCCTCCAACGTAGGAAGATTCCTCTTAACAAAATTTTACCTTTTCCACTATTTTACTTTCACAATTATAATTACTCCTCCTTTAACATCCTTTGGATGGAAAATACAATAGTTGAAATTCAAATACAAAATAATACATAACTTAAACTTACATGTTTGATGATTTCCACCTTGACCATGTCCTCATGGAGATGCTTTGAGATGGTATTGCATCACTAAGCAAGTAAGACTACTTAGGAAATCTTTTTTATTCTCTTCATACAACTACCCAATACTATTACAAGCTTATTCAAGTCCTTACACAAATCCCTAGCCACCTCAAGCACACCAAGTTTTAGTATTTCCATATTCACACACAATATTACACAAAGCACATCAAGTGGGAGAACTACATATGGCTTGATCCCTCTTCAGAGTATTGGTATGTAGGTAGCGTGCCCACATGATGGGCATGGATGCATGTTCAGTGCATCTTACATACACTAACCCCGACCCCCCCGCCCGCGCCCCACCCACCGGCCCCCCCCCCTCTTTCTCAAATTTTGTCAAAGCATAATGAAGTCTTTGGTTTGAAGACTAAATCAACTCTACAAGGAGTTTTGCAGACATCCAACAGTTGAAACTTCATAAGCATTGTCACACAGACACAATGAACAAAACCTATAAAGCTCAAGTCTCTTAGATAATAGTGACAAAAGTAAACTACAGTGCTAGTGTCACTAGTGTCTAGTTTTGGTGCTCATGTCCAATCATAAACAAAGGCAAGATCTTGAATTGCGATAGTGTCCTAGTCATGCATAGTCAAGTCTAGACTCTATCTCAACTGTCTTAGATAGTTTCTAGTTAAGTCTTATTTTCTATCCCTTAGTACTATTTTTAAAAGAGGTAAAATCACAATTAAATTTATAGAAATTAGTGGCTTAATTATTAAATATTTATTCACTAATTTTACTACTCAGACCCCTTAACTAAATTAGGAATAATACACCAATATTCCCAAAACTGTTAAATTATTTTGTGAACCTAATGTACTTTGTTTGTGCATAAAAACCCTAGAAACTCTAGGGTAAATTTCCTACCAATTTTTTCTATTTTTTAATTTTTAACCTACATAATAAAATAAAAAATTAGCATTAAATTTTAAAATTTCATAATAATTTTAAAATAAATTCTTTCAAACCCTAGTTGTCCATACTAGGTCCCAGTATTTTTCTAGTAATTTTTCAATAATTTTTTAATTTTTTACTATCATATTAATATAATAAATTCACCTCAAATTTTAAAATTCAATAGCAATTTTCAAAAATAAATATTTTTTAAAACCTAGTGTCACATCCTAGGTCCTCTTAAATCACAATTTTTTCAATCAATTTTTGATTGTTTTTACTTGTATACCTAACTCAGAAATTCACTTTAAATTTGAAAATTTCATAGAAAATTTCAAAATAATCATCTTTAAAACCCTAGCTACATATACTAGGTCCCATTGCTTCCTTAGATATCCTTTTTATGTACTTTTTAGTTTTCTATTTTTAGGAGTTTATATTTATTATATTTAGTACTTTCTTTTCATAGAACCTTGATAATTTTAAATTACTAAAAAAAATTAAATCAAATTTTAATTTATTTTCTTATCTTAACGGCTCAATACACCAGTTTTGATGAAACTGATAAAAGGGAACTTCAAGAATTTCTAACTAAACACCCTAACATGTAAGATGACATGCTTAAAATACTTCAAGAATAACAATAAAAAGTGAACAATGGTCAATCTTCTCAAACCATAGAGCAACCAATTGTAAATGGAACTATGGGGGCAACTATGTCTTAACAACCCCCTATAGCAACCCAACCTACCTCTATACCACCAACTATAGCTAGTAAATCTTTGTCTCTTGATGTGGCAACCCTTGTGTAAGAGATAAAATCTTTTCAATCCAAGGTGCTACATCTTGAGCAAGGTTCCTCTAGACCTATGCAAGCTTTAGATACTTTTGCCCTATTACATACACCATTGGTATATCACATTGATTCTATACCCTTACCACAAGATTTTGTTCAACCCAAGCTTACTCTATATGATGGAATGGGTGATCTAGAGACACATTTGAGAGATTTTCAAGCAACATGCTTGGAATATGTACCAAATGACTAGCTACTTACCAATATATTTCCACATAGCCTAAAGGATCATGCTTTACAATGGTTTTACAATCTATTTAATTAGTTAGTCAATGCATTTAGTCCTTTAGCAGACATGTTCTTCGATCATTTTAGCATTAATATTGGTGATAAGGTTTCATATGCCCAAGTTGCACAATAAAAATAAAGGTCAAATGAGCATCTCACAGATTATGTTCTTTGATATAAGACTATCTTCACTAAGATGACTAGCCCCATGGTTGACCAAGAGTTATAAGATCTCTTCAAATAGAGTCTCTTACCAAAATTTCATGACTCAATTATGTTCAGAAGATTCTCTTCTTTCACTAAATTGTGTCACACACTAAAGGAAAGAGAAGTCAAGTTAATTTCAATGGCCAAACTCAAATACATGAGCACATCAAAAACAAAAAATAAGAGTAACAACAAAGTCCCTTATAAAGTCAAGATCAATGATAGCATGATTCAGAATCAATCTATATTTAATGTGGCTTTCGAGCCCCCTCAGTGCATGGTTTTATTAGCACCTCCTTAGAGAAGCTTTACAATCTCCCACTTTCTCTAGCTAGAGTTTTACAACAACTATTAGAATGTAACATCATATCTCTCCCTCCTATTAGAGAAGTTGACCTAATTAATCCTCTTCTATGAGGATATGATCAGCATGCATTTTGTGAGTTTCACAAGGAACCAGGCCATACAACAAATAGATGCATTAATTTGAGACACAAGATACAAGATTTGATAAATGACAATCATATTAGTCTTAGCACTTTAGTTCAGCCTCCTCATGCAAAGCAAACATAGGATAAAGCTTTGAAAATATTCTCAAATCTATTTTTAAAACATTCTAAACAAGAGACAAGGGACACATCAGGGGTTCACCATGCATATCATGCACATCCACCACCAGATACATACATGGCACCTTCAGTTGAGACATATCCTTTTAGTAACATGATTGGTGTATACAATATAGAGTTCTAACTAGACCTTCCATCTCCTTCTCAGAGTATGAGATTATCGAGGATGATTCAGATTATCATGCACTCTTTATTAGAGCTTACATTCATAATCATCCTATTCATAGTGTTCTCATAGATAATGGATCCAATGTGAACATGTGCACTATGAAATTATTACAACATTTAGGATATTCAAATCAGGATAGTACCTTGATAGACATAGTTATCAGTGGATTTAGTGGGTACATACAGATTTCATTGGGTGAGATTGTACTTCCTCTATAGGTTGGTCCAACACATATGGCCACACTATTTACTATAGTTTATAGTGTAGGAGTTTTTGATATGTTACTTGGTCGACCATAGATTTAGAAACTTTGAGCAGTAATTTCTACAGTTCATAGATGCATGCAATTCATTCACGTTAGTCAAGTTGTTACAGTTGGTGGACTTACATATAAGTTACCACTCCCCACTTCAGAGCCATCTACTATTTCATAGTCACTAGTTTCAATTTTCCCACCAGTTTTAGTTTTCCCACCAGTTATAGTTTCTCCTTTAGTTTTGATTTAGACACAGTTGAGGCATCCATCATTAGCATAGAGAGTTTATACACCTCCATAGCTTCAAGATTCTAGATAGCTTCCAGCTATAGTATTCATAACCAAGGTAGTATCATTGATATCTCATGCATCTATACATAGAGCACATGTTTAAAGATCTTCTTATACTTCTAGATGAGTCCCTAAGATCTCTACAATTACATCTACTTCTCAGAGTTACAAGGGGACCCCACAATTGGTTTCTACTTTAGAGATTTCAAAGCATTTATAACATATACAACTTTTAGAGCCATAGTCTCATCATTTCCATCATGCTTCATGATCACACATGATTCCTCTTCTTGAGACTCATTGGTTAGTATCATCCCTTCTTAGCTTAATTGTACATAGCTTCTCTTCAATTTCTTGTACATAGTCTCCTAATGATTGATTGTACATAGCTTATATCAAAAATATCAAAAAAATTCAAATATTTTAAAATATAAAAACATACAAATAATCTAAAAAACACTAAAAACATTTTGATTATATGCATAATCCATGCTCCACATTATTACTATCATGCTAGACTTACATTTACTATTTTATGATATTATTTATTAATTTATCTACCTTACCATGCTTCACTTGATCTTCTTTGAGTGTGTACAGTGACATCTAGATCCTTGATTGCTTCACTCTACCCATTGAGGGGGCACCCTACTTCTACATCGAGACATACATCAATATGCATACCCACTGGTGGCATCTTCTATATGACTACACCATCTAGGTTATGTCATTCATATACTACACACTATAGTTATCAAGTTGATGTACATTATGTACTAGATTACATAGATTAATCTATTGACACTCACTAATATATAACACTTATGTATTTCTTAGCATATACCTAGTCTTATACTACATGTTTTGCATACTTTAAAATTCTTTCTTTGATTAGTTAGATTTGATTTTATTTCTAATTTTTACATGCTTTTTTTCTTACTTTTCATAGCTAGATGTGATTGCATTTTTTAGTTTCAATTTTGTCTCTTGTATGTGCCTAAGAACATTTTCCAATGTCCTTTGCTTCTATTATTGTGTGTGCCTTAGGATATTTGCCAATGTACTTTGCCTATATTATTCTATGTGATTGTGGCTTTCATGCTAACCTTATTTGTTTTATTGTATGTGTATGTGCCATTTGAACTTGCCTTGTATACTTGCTTTCTAGTTTGAGTGACATATGCCCATGTTCCTTGTTTACTTGGCCCCTTGGCCACTCTTGAATGCTTCTTACTTCTTGCCTTGTATGCTTGTTTCTTGATTGATTTTTTAATTATTTGTAATGCCATGATCCACATCATACATTACCTTATTTTCTTGGATGCCATGATGGACATCATGCTCTATCCCTCCTTAACAACTAACAACTAACTAGAATTCTAGTTCTAGTTTAGTACATTACACATGCTATTACATTGTTATATCTATCTAAGCATACCCCTATTGATCTAAAAATCTCTTATTACAAACTATGTTATATCTTGAGATATCGTATCGATTATCATTGATATATAAATTTGTATCTTTATAGCATAACACACTTGTAGGGCTCTTTCTTCTGAGGGAAGTCATTGTAGGTCTTCATTCTTACCCTCAGAAGAGGAGGTAACAAAAAAGTGTTTTGTCAAAAAGATCAGAGCTCCTAACAATTGAAAATTTAGCTTTCAAAACACCTAGAATAATAATCAGGCATCAAATCAGATAAGACAGACTAAGAAAATAGTGAAAATGTTAGAACAGTCATCAGATTTGGCTAAGAAAATAGCTCCAAGATTGGAATACAATGCCAGTGCTACTAGTGTCTATTTTGGTGCTCCTAACCAAACAACAAAAAAACTAGACTTTCTAGAAGTAGGTAGAAAAGTAGATTCAACTACAATTTTGTGTAGTCAAACGAGTTCAAAATCAGCAAGTTTCAATACACTTTTACTCAAGGAATCTAAATATAAGGGATATCATACACGACATGATGTCTCTCACTTGTAGTTTTAGATACAGTAGTTGGTATAACTTTCAAATAAAAATCCATGTTTTAGACACCAGTGATTGGGGGTAATATACGTAACACATTTATTTTATTTTCTTTCTGAGTTCAATATTACCCAGACATTCTTAGTAGTTGTGTGCCATATTCCATTTGTAAGTGGTTGGAATCATTTTAGAGTGGCTTTCATACAAGTCTAACTTCCACATTTTAGAGTGGCTTTCATATAAGCCTAGTGCACTAGTTTTGGAGTGGCTTTCATACAAGCTTAATCTTCATCTTTTAGAGTGGCCTAGTTTCTAGCATACATTTGGCTATCTATACCAACATTATTAGATCATAATACATTCATGGGATTAAAGATCCATGTCATACAACACATATTTCATACCGGTATCAGTTCATAGCTTCACTTTACAGGGCAATGATGGAGCCAAAGGACTAGATAGCCTTTGTATTCTTGAGCCACCTTCTTAGAGGGATTGGACATATGATATAAAAATTGATTAGCACATGCATGACCACATAGCTTCACTTAGTGGGTGATGATGGAGCTAAAGGGATAGCCTTGGCATTCTTAAGTCACTTATGGGGAATTGAGAACTCAACTCCATTCATGATATTACTCTTGGTACAACACATACCTAACATTACTCAATATCATCCAACATCACTGAACATCACAATAGGTTTTGTATTGGTCCACATACTTAGTGAGGTATATTTTTTCTTTTCTCTTCCTCTCTTTCTTACCTAGATTTTGTATATTCTTATTTTAGATATATCATATCTAGTAAGAAATGATCTACTCTTTATTTTATCTTGTAGATTTGCATTTCACAACAAGCTCTTTTTATGCACACCTAACATCACAAAGCTTCAAAGGCTTCACCTTTAAAGGTAAGTTTAGGTATGCCTTTCATTTTTCCTTTATCGTAGTATTTTGCTTTGCTACATCACTAGAATAAAGGGAGGGTAAATGTAGTTATATTAAATGTAAAAATTGATAATTGAGTGTGGCTAATGACACCCAACCTATAGATCCCTTATACTTACTATTATGACCCCCATAGTCATCTTTTCATGACTTCCTAATCATCCATAGCCTTTTAGACCTGATCCCAGCTCAACTAGATTACTCTTTTCATGACAAATCCAGTCCCCTAGATCCTGTTAGCTAAGGACAATAACGTCTTACTTTGTCTATAGTGTCAGTGCCGCTGTTATCAATTTTTTGATGATCCTATCCAAATGCATTTTTAGCTCCAATAACCAGTTCTTTCTAGTTCCCCATCCTTCTCCTTGTCAACCTAATGCGAGTACATTCAACCCATGACCAATAGATCCCTATAAAATCCCATTCAAAGATAATTTGGAGGAGGTTGACAAATATCACTAAGCAAACAAGAATACAAACAAGACTACTGAGGCAATCTTTCTTATTTTCTACATAAAGCCAACCAATACTATTACAAACTTATTCAAGTCCTTACACTAGTCCCTAGCCACCTCAAGCACACCCAATTTTGGCATTTGCATCTTCATACATACTATTGCATAAAGCACGTCAAGTGGGAGAACTACATATGGCTTAATCCCTCTTCAGAGTATTGGTATGTAAGTAGTGTGCCCACACAAGGGATGTAGATACACGTTCAATGCATTTTACACACGCTAACGCCCCCTGCCCCCGCCCCCCCCCCCTTTTTCTCAAATTTTATCAAAACATAATGGAGTCTAGGGTTTAAAGATGAAATCAACTCTACAGGGAGTTATGTGGACGTTGAATAGTTGAAACTTCATAGGTAGGGTCACACAGACATAACAAACAAAATCTAAAAATCTCAAAGTCTTTTGAATAATAGAGGCAAAAGTGGACTAGAGTGTCGATGCCATTAGTGTCCTATTTTGATGCTCCTATCCAATCATAAAATGAAGGCTAGATCTTGAATTATGAAAGTGTCCCAGTTGTGCACAACATAGTGAATTCTAGACTCTGTCTTAGCCATCTTAGACAATTTCTAGCTAAGTCTTATTTTCTATCCCTTATTACTATTTTTAGAAAGGTTAAAATTGCAATCAAATTTATATAAATCAGTGGCTTAATTATTGCATATTTATTCACAGATTTTACTACTCAGATCCCTTAACTAAATTAAGAATAATACATCAATATTCTCAAAACCGTTAAATCACTTAGTCAATGAAAACATATAAACCCAATAATCCTTGATCTTTACACCAATGGAGTTAATGCCATGATGGAATTAGTTGTCTTACTAACATCATGGTTGATTTGTTACGAGATAAATACATATAAATGAAATAGACTATGTTCCTTATGTTGATGTGGGTAATGCCACAATGGAATTGGCCCTCCTACTAACATAATCATTGATAGGTTTTGGTATGAGTACATATAAATTAGAACACACCATGATCCTTACACCAATGGTGGTGATTCGAGAGTGGAAGTGGCTCTCCTAACATAATGATTGATTGGTTGGGGAATGAATACTTATAAACCCAATAAAATTTGACCATTATGCCCAATGGGGTGATGCCACAAAGGAAGTGGTCGTTTTACTAACATAATGATTGGCTAGTTACGGAAATGGCCCACTTAATAATATAATGATTGATTTTAGGGTGAGTAACTTTGCCTATTTTCTTATAAGTGACTTTATAATCCAAGGAAAACTAAATACTTCTAAATATATACATTTTCAATACATCTTAAAATTATTTATACAAACTAAAAATCCCCATTCATTCATTAACATTAGTAAAATTAAAAGCAAATAAAAGATATAGCATCAGAATAGGACTTGCATAATATTTGTTATATACGTATACATAGGAAAAAGACATGAAACATTTTATAAGAAAAGTTACTACATTTTATTTGTGATAGGTGCCTTTTTATGAATTAAAGTGGTCCTCATATATCAAAAAAATTATAGAGTTATTACTAATCGGATATCAAGTTGTATTATTAGTCCATACCAAGACAAGAAACTAATAGATTTACTTGGACAAATAATTTTCATGATTTAAGTAATCTTTTTGTTTTGGACAAGACATACTAATTTAAAAATTATAAATTTAACCACAAAATTGAAGTCTATTCCTAAACATATTATTAAAGAATATTCTTTTAACTTCAATTCAACATTAAAATATTAACACCAAGTACACATCCCAATCTTTAAAGAAGAGATGTGGCAGTAAATCATTGATGTGTCGCATTCAACACTGGAGGTACCCAGTAACGTTCAAAATTGAACATATCACAACCCATCCAGGGGGTTCTGACCCGCCATAGAAGTACAGATAGAAAATCGGTTGTCCGAAAAAAGTAGTCTGAAGTTCAAACGTCAAAATTGAAGTGGTAATTTATTTAACAAATGAAAAAAGAAGTGCAGATTCATAAAACTACCAATATAGATTACGATCATGTTTACGAATAATTGCGTCTTTGTGAGGCCAACTGTAGTCGTAGAGTCTCTTATCTTGGACATGAAGAAAGTTACAAAGAATTAATGTATAAACAATTAATAAACGTATAAAAATTTAAAATTTAAAAATCATTATGAATCCGATTTGGGAATCAGTGATAAGCTGAGAGTGTCCGTGGGGGAAGTTGCTCTTGTTTGTGTCTGGGCAGACCAGAGAGCTTTCCCCATGTAGAATTTATTACTTAAACCAGCACAAGTACATTATAAATTTCTAACGTAGCTACCACTTCCACCTTATGGATTTTCCCTCAAATTCCCATCAGATACATTATAACTTATACATACTTAGATATGGAGATATGGTCCACCATTCGTGTCGAGTCTGCATCATTTATTACAGCGAAGTGATCTTAAGCGATCTTGATGAGGCATTAACGAGTAAAACCAATGGAGGAGTGAGGTCGATGCTATTTTACGTAGTGTAACTTTCAGGTGTCTTTTAAGTCAGCCTCCCCTGCACCAAATGGCCCCAACATGCTATATATAGTCCGAACATTGATTTCCATAATGCACCATTAAACTAGGAATGCAATTTCCTATTTCACTAAGTCTTTTTAGCAACATCTAAAATTTATTGTTGCAATTAATCATAATTGTTAGGTTTTGATGAATAGAGAGATCTCAAGAATTGATATACATGATAAGTGAATTTAGTTCAAGGAATTTGAGAAACAAAAAATAATTATAAATTATTTTTTGAGTAAATAATGGAATATGAAAATGTAGTCTTTATTTTTTGAAATAATTTCTTATTGAAATCATTATGGTTGTCATATTTTTACAAATTTATAAGTTTTAATTAATTTTTTATTTTATGTATGAAAATGATAGATTTCAGGGCTAAGGCCACATGATGCTATTTGGGAAGATCTTGGAAAATATGTTCATGGAACATGCATAATTCCATTTCCATGATGTTAAGATTGCACTTCAATGAGATGAATGACACAAATAATCTCATGTTTAGGGTAGATATTATTTTTTTTTTTAAAAAATTGTCTCTTTAAATCAAAATACACATACTTAATCCTGGTGTATTTTTAAAGAGGTCATCATTACTTATAGTTATTTGTTTCATGGTATGGGTATTTCAGAGGCAAGATTGTGGTTGTATTAATTCTTTTAGGACTGAACATGACTACAATTATATTTATATTCTATTTATAAAATATTATCTTGATTTCTCAAGCCTTATAGTTATATTTAGAAAAGGATAAATTATATATGTTAACTTAGGATACATGGCTTCTTATCTTAGGGAAGAGTATTCCTTTTTTTCTAAAAGATTTCCATCACAAGTTGGATACTGGGTAAAATGAATCTTGTGAAAAAAAATATTGCAATCTAGTATATATAGCATTTATTTATTTTATAATTTTATATTTTTTCATTGAATATATATAAATTATGATAAAATGGCTTTTATTGGTCGTCCAAAGAAAGATCGAAGAAAACTATCACTTATTGATGCATTTTATATCCCTCAAGAATCTAATCAACAATTCCATTCTAAAAATGAATACTTTGATGTTCATCTGCATGAATAAAACTATGAATAATATGGAGAATATATTTAGAAATAGGAACAAACATAAAATAACATTCATGTCCAAATAAAAAATAAGATTTTCATGGGCTTAAGCTATAAAAAACTGTAATGGTGTTGAAAGGATAAAGTCTTTTTAGTGTGTAAATGACAAGAGTAAATTAAGTACATATGTCACTAAAAGTATGAAATATGGAGCTTTATTTATGTTTGATGAATAGAAACTAGATTTGGAGATGAACGTCAACATCTCCAATACAAATTAGTTAATAACTTTGAAAATAATATGACTTGATACCAATTTTTTAGAAATGTAGAAGCTTCGATACCAAATTGTTAGAGAAATATTCAAACATATAAAAATAAAATATATATCTATTTAACTTATATTTTTGGTTACAAATCTTTATTCAAAAATTTCCTTTCAAGACTAAAATTGTTTTTATGTTTTTATTTCCTTTTATTCCAAATTGTTGTACTAGTGGATTTGTTGATCTAGTGGAAGATCCTTTTATGCTTTTATATGATTCCATGCATAGTAAATAACATTATAATCTACCTCATTTAGACATGAGGTGCAAAAAGAGAAAGGAATATTAACATATCCAATGTGTTCAAAGAAAGTCTAGATCTATCATTATTATTTATCCTATTTAACTTTGAGAAACCTATTTCACATAATATTATACTTGCTAGAATAATAGGGATAACTTTTCATTACTACATTAAGCATGGAAACATGTCAAACCATTTAGGTTCACCCCCACATAGATCTAATTCTCCAAACATATGTTTTTTGGGTATAATTTATAAATAGTATAAATAAATTTATCCATCTCACTAAAACATTTTATAGTATTTAAAATAGGTGATTTTACAATACTAATTTTTTCACATAAAAATGTTAACCATATTTTTGTTTGACAGTCTCTATCATCCATCTCATCATAATAATTATGAGGATTGAAAAAACTTATCAACATTAAATATAGGTAAATCTGTGAACCTTGTATCTTAAGATTCAATAATCTTCATTATAAAAAAATGTCCCAATATAATACGATCATCTAGTGTCCTTGATCTTTGTGAGTTACGCAAACTTTCGAATATCAAAGGATGTACATAAATTATAAATTATCCATTTTCAAACTCAAGAGTTTTTCCTTGTGCTCTATGTAAAAAAGATGAAATATGTATTGTACCTACCCCAAATATGTCTCTTTGAAATCTCTTACAAAATATGTCAATAGGAATATATAAAGTAGTGCCAATATAATTAATGTCAACATAATCCTATTGAATTTTTTTAGTCAACTTATTTAACTCAATAAGCACCTATATAAGTAAATGGATGCAAAATTGTACTTGAAAAATTCTTGCCAAATCATACATGTTTTTTTTTCTAACTCCAATTCTTTAAAAAAATAGGCATGAGTTTGACAAGCCTTTATGTCTTCTTTCCTCTAGAGAGTCACTTGATATGATGAATTTACAACACATCTAACCTACTAATTTAAATTGATTCCATTAATTCTATTAATGTCTCATATCTTTTAGCATATTTCCCAAGCCATAAATACAATTCATTTGAAAATTTGTAAATAAATTGTAGCTCTAGAAAAAAAGACGAAGCATTATTTGTTACTAATGCTTCTTTATGGGCTACTCAATTAATATATTAACTCAAGACCATCTCAATAAAGCTTAGTATATAAACCTTCAGGGATATGCCTCATGGTAAAAGCCCCATCAAATCTAAATCCAACCAAATTCATCAAGGATAAATTCATCTATGCTAAAAGAGTTATAATGACATCATACATAGATTGAGTTGTTTCATTCTTGATTTGAAGGAGGCGTATAAATTTTGCTACACATTGACCTCTTCCTTCATTTGTCAAATATGTAATATAAACTATCAAATATTGTTTCATATTTTGATCAATACTTTTATCAACTAAAATTAAGTAAAATGGACTATATAAAATATCATCTTTTAAATTGTTCCAATAAACCTCCTTCAAAATTTGTAGAAACTCTATTCTAGATGTGGTATTTGAATATGCAAAGAATTCATCTATTAGAGGCGTGTGGGGTGCATTTATACTAGTTTAAGTCACAAATTAGCTTATAGATTTTTACAAGTAAATCATGTGTGGCAACAAAATACATAATCTCAATCACTTATATGATTCTCTCCTTCTTAGTGTCTACCATTAGTTCTACATGTTTGGTAATTAGAATACTACTTTTTTTTCTTTCTTACTCCAAAAGTTGGAAAGCAAATTTATGAGGCTCTAATTCTGCATGGATTCTTAGACCGCTAACTTGAAGGGTGGTACTCCCATCATTAGTTAATGGAGTTTCTCTCTTATATTTGATGTGAAACTATTTCTTACAACTTTTCATCACCAAAGTGTTGGATGAATAATTACCTTTCAACTTGAAATTAAGTCCATCTGTTCAAATTTGGTCACTGGTACCCACCTCAAAAATAAATGGGATGTTATAGTTTTGACGTGACATCTAAGATTTTATGTTTACACATGTCATTGAAGTAATTTAAATATTATGTGCACTGTGTTGTTTTTGCTTTGTTCATATATCTGAGGTATATTCATAGATAATTAGGAGACGTGCACAAAAAGTTATTCCTATCAAATAAAAATGTAGGTAAAGGTACATCAAGTAGGTGAATTAGAACTATTTTGTTTCACAAGGCCCTACATAATATACTTAGATCATTGATGTGTCACATTCAATGACAATTTACTACTTTTTGTTACTCTTGTCAAACATGGCTCATGCAATGTGTCCCTATGATGCTTTCATATTTAATGTATTTCATTAAAAAATTATATAACCATGAATATGTAATCTTAAGAAAGAGACCCTCCCATGCAAATAATTTAGTTTTACCTATTCTTTCATTTTCTATTGTACCTTTTCACAATGATCTTATGCAAGTCAAACATAAGATTCAAAATTGATTGTTTCCAATTAACTTAATAATATGCTTTGAAATTATAATTTTTCTTAAATCATTATCCCTTAATAAGTTATTAAGTCTTATGGTATTTGGACTCTAATAATTATTATAGTATGTGGAATTTGAACTATTGCTAACATGTCTTAAATTTAATGGTTATATTTATCTTTTCCATTTGTAAAATACAATCAATTTTTTTGGGAGACTGTATTAAATGCTAGGTTAAATTCTGAGTAAATGATAAAAAAATTTACACACACACACACACACACACACACAAATATTTCTCTTCTCTACTATGAATTATATTAATACTTGTCATAAAAAAAATTCATGATAGGCAAGTTGATTATCAAGTTTATATTATAATTGATACTAAAATATAAAACAACTTTTGGTTTAATAAACTATGAAATAGATTTTGAAAATTAACTTTTGGAAATTTATCAACATTTCTTCATACATCATCACAAAGAAAATATATATAGGAACAACAAATATGAGTTTCTTATATAGATAAATTATAATTTTTAGTCATAATCTACAAAAGGGCCCTCATGTCGACCTTTAACTACAAAATTAACTATCTGATAGTCATTTAATGGTATAGAATGCATGAAATATTGGTTACACAAGTAAGATCTATATGCCTCCATAATTTATTGCTAGGAGTCAGATGCAACAAACAAAAAATGTAGAAAGATCTTGATCAGACCTTTGAGACATTATACACAAATAAATGGCTTGGCATCAAAGCTACCATACAAGAATTTCCACAAGTTTGAGGATTGTGGGTGGTAAAAAAAATGATAGATAGGCTAAATTGAATAAAGCTTGGCTAACTGTGGATAAAACTGCCAACCTTGATTCTCAATTCACTGTCCATAGATGTTACGAGAAACTACATGGCTTTTACTACATTCCAAAGGTGCCAAAAAACAACTACCATCTAGCCACCTATCAAATGTCTCCATTGTCTATTGTCTTGTCTTTCAATAATGCCTCCAAAATTAGAACCTCCTATTTCAAATATACTTTTTGCTACATTTGTATCCCAAAGATAATGCCACACAATTTTCTTATATGACATGAACAAAAATAAAAAGTAAATATTACCTATATGAAGGTAGTCACAAGCCATAATTACTCACCATTTTCATTACCAAGTTTATCATTGCTCACCACTGCCAGTCACCATCCATAGATGTTACAAGAAACTACATGGCTTCTCCTATGTTCCAAAGGTGCCAAAAAATAACTACTATCTAGCCAATTGTCAAATGTCTCCATTATATATTGTCTTGTCTTGCAATAATGCCTCCAAAATAGGAACCTCCTATTTAAAATATAGTTTTTATTGCATTTGTATCCTAATGATAATGCCACATAATTTTCTTATATGGCATTTACAAAAATAAAAAAGTAACTATTACCTATATGAAGATAGTCACAAGCTATAATTACTCGCCACTGCCATTGCCAAGTTTATCATTACTCACCATTGCCATTCATCATCCATAGATGTTACAAAAAATTACATGGCTTTTCCTATGTTTCAAAGGTGTCAAAAAACAACTACCATCTAGCCACGTATCAAATGTCTCCATTGTATATTGTCTTATCTTGCAATAACGCCTCCAAAATAGGAACTTCCTATTTAAAATATAGTTTTTACTACATTTTTATCCCAAAGATAATGTCACATAATTTTTAAATAAAAAGTAACTATTACTTATATGAAGATAGTCAAAATCCATAATTAATCGCCTCTGCCAATGCCGAGTTTATCATTACTCACCACTGCCGGTCACTGTCCATAGATGTTACAAAAAACTACATGGCTTTTCCTATGTTCCAAAGGTGCCAAAAAACAACTACCATCTAGCTACCTATCAAATGTCTCCATTCTATATTATTAAAGAAAAATTACATTAAAGATTTACATACAAACTAAAGTACAAATGATTCTTAATATAAATTTAATATTATTAAAAAAAAATTACATTAAAGATTTACATACAAACTAAAGTACAAATGATTCTTAATATAAAAACACGGACTGACCACTACCACTAGAGGGTTGTTTCAAACACGATCGACATCACATGCATAATTAAAACTACCCTTATGTCAAGGAAGACTTATGAATAAATAGTCATATGATGAAATGAGTTAACGTGAATCGACCCATATCATGGCAACAGGACTACGAACAACGAATGTCCCTCCCGTAATACATGTCCACAGTATCTCTCCGAACTCAGGAGATGCAGAGGGAGCTGCCACTTTGCTTTCGAATCTTACACTATAGCTGGCTTTATCGTTCCGGTTTTTGAACTCTAATATCTCTGGTTCCACGCTTATATTCATGCTCCGAGGATTCTTCACGCTCACTTTGAACACAGAGTGAGCTTCTGTACCCACATACGTCACTGTTCTCCTCTTCACCTGAACCGAATTATTACCCGAGTTGGAGTTTAACAGCACAGAGAATGAGGGGTAGTTAAGATCGCCGGCTTCCAAGGTGGAGTTGGGGCAGGAAACAAATTCCTTAGCGAGGAGAGCAATTTGATCTCTGGTGTAGTTAAGACTGCAGAGAAAAACGATGTAGTCTTGAGGTTCCATATCGTAGACAAGCCCAGGATCTACCGCAGCTGTGGCATCCACGTGGCCCGAACCAATGTCAAATGGGTTGGCTGCCTCCATTGTGAATGAATCGCTGATGGACTTTTTTTGGTTGTCAACAATATAAGATGACGTCATGAGTGCAGACTTGATGGCGGCGGGACTCCAGGTGGGATGAAGAGCTTTGATGAGCGCTGCAATGCCGCTGACGTGAGGACAGGCCATCGAAGTGCCCGAATCGAAGTAGTAGTCGAAGCCTGCTGCATATGCTGCCAATATGTTCACCCCGGGCGCAATCATATCGGGCTTGAGAACCTGTGGATATGCCGCACTCGGTCCCTTCGATGAAAACGCAGCGACGATAGGAGCGGCTATGGCATTGCCCTCCAGAGTCAATCCTGTGATGTCCATCGTGGCCGTTGCATTGTTGCCCGTGCTGTTGATGTAGCCTTTGATTTTTTCTCCGGCACTAAAGATCACGCTTATAGCAGGGAGGCGATTAGGGCTGGTAATGTGCTGCTGTGCTCCATAGAACTTTTCATTTGCAACAATCATTCCTACGCCCCCTGCTTTGGCCACCACGGACCCTTTCGCCACATTGCTCGTCTCCCCTTCATTGTTGGAAAACAACAACTGATCACACAACACGATTTTACCCTTAACCACATTGGGGTCGAGGCTGCCGGCAAGGCAACGCCTTGAGCTGCTTTTGGAGGAGACATACACCAGAGGCAGAGGCTGTTGCAATACCATATCCATTCCCTTGAAGGTAGACGTGCCTCTGTGTATCTCTTGGTTGCCAAGCACTACAGAAGCAGGGAAATCCCTATCGATGCTGCTCGCTCCCACAGTTGTAATCCAGGGCGCCGTGTTATGAAGAGTAGACGGAAACGGTCCATCGTTGCCTGCCGCGGCAGAAACCAAAACACCCTTTTGTATGGCCCCAAATGCTGCAAGAGCTCTGGGACTCTGGTAAAAAGGCTCGTCTGCTGAGCCAATTGAGATAGAAATGATGTCGACCCCATCTAAAACGGCTTGTTCCATGGCAGCAACTGTGTCGGCGTCGACGCAACCAAATTGCCAGCAGGCTTTGTAGATGGCCAGCCTGGCTTGAGGGGCCATCCCTCTGGCCGTTCCGTAAGCAAAACCAAAGAAACTGGACGCAGGTGCCGCGGATCCCGCAACAGTAGATGCTGTATGTGTGCCATGGCCTTTGGTGTCTCTCGGAGAGGTTCCATTAATCCGTGTGTTGAACAGCTTTTCGTAGCCTTTGAAGAAGTACCGAGCTCCGATGATTTTGTTATTGCAGTGCGAAGAATTGAAGTCCTGCCCGCTTTCACATGAGCCGTTCCATCTTGTGGGAACCGGTCCGAGTCCCTGATCATTGAAGCTTTTACTTTCCGGCCATATTCCAGTGTCAATCATGCCCACGATGATGTCTTTTCCATAAGTAGAGTGTTGGGACCATAATCCAGTCGAGGAGGAGAGGCCCAAGAACTCAGGCGAGTGCGTGGTGGCAATTTCATTAACCGAGGAAGGGATTACGGCCAAGCAGCCATCAATCCTCTCCATGGCTTCGGCCTCTGCTCTGCTCAGCACGGCAGCAAAGCCGTGCAAGAGTGTATCATAAGTATATAGCAATTCACTTGCTTTGGGATGCATATGCGAGACTTGGTGAAGCATTGAAGCATACCAGTGGTAGTGTGAAGTGAAATGCTGGGGCTTCATGGACTTGATTATGTGAACAATGTATGGCTTGCGTGCACCTTCATCTTCAGCCGCGCCTGACGCCAAATAAGAGATGGCAAGGACGATGAATACCGTGATGGCAGGAGAGCCAGTTTTGGCCATTCTTGGCAAACGAGGAGGAAGGAGAACAGCTTTTGGTTGAAGATGAGGGAAGAATGGACAGAGCATTTTGAAAGGACCAATCGAGTCTGTCTTCTAAATTGGCGAGCTCAAGTTTGGAGTCAATTGATATGATTGCGAGTGGAAAACAACAGTTGTGTATGTAGCATTTTCCACGACAGTCAAGGCCACGAGAGACTGTGTGAGGGTCAGACTATCCAACTTTATTTAAAAGTAGCCATAACCGTGTCAAATCAGTCACAAGTAAAGGAAGTAGAGCCTCGTATTCTTCCCCACTAGGGACCAAAAATGAACCTGTCCTAGCGTCAAGGTGACCAAAATTGACCCTGTCCCACCTTCAAAGTAAGAAAGTAGAGCTTTGTATTCCTCCTCTCTAGTGATTAAAATTGACCCTCTCTCAACTTCAAAATGATTAAAATTGAGTCTGTACCAACTTTAAAGTGATTAAAATTGAGCATGTCCTAGCTTCGAAGTAAGGAAGTAGAGATTTGTATTCCTCTCCACTAATGATTAAAATTGAGCAATTTCAAGGGCTTCAAATTTATTAGAGAAGTGTAATTTAAAAATAGGTTGTTTAAAAAAATAAAAGTTTATAAAATAGTTGATAATGCAAAAGTATAAATACATATTTAAAATGATAAAGGAAGGATTATATTAAAAAATATCTATCAACGTCACATCATTGTCAATGTATTTATCAAAGAGAGATTTTGCAATGCCACCTTTTATTAACTTATCTACGTTGATGTGCACTTGTGCATTGTTCATTGAACAAAGTTTCTAAACTGAATTTATTTCCCTATCTACAAGCTTTTATAATACAACCTACTACACGGGATTACTGAATACCTTGGTACACCACCATGAGTAGAGCATCATTAGCTATGTATATTCAAGGAAGTTTATGAGAAGAACATGACATTCAACATCTTTAACCAACATGGCGATATTTACATTAAATTTTTCCCTAATCACACTGACACTAACATTTATATGTTTATGATAAGAACCTCTTCAAAATCATTATATACATAACATATAGAGCTATTTGTCAGAGTGGGCCACACTTGAGGATAGATAATTATATATGATCGAATGCACGAAGGTTAAACTATATGAAGTACTAAAATCATGAACAAGTGAGATGAAAAAACTTCACAATGTGCCAAAGTATTCAAATGCAATAACATTCTAGGTTCATTAGCCAAATAGATTTAGCAAATGTACATATATAGGTGGAATATAGACATGTCTTCACATCCTCATTGATGTGCGATTATCTTCACTAATGACCTTTATTAAATACAAAAGTGACATCTAAACAAGCTAACTAGATCATGTAGGTAAAACCACATAGTGGGGAAAAGCCTACATTGAAACCCCCTTAAACGTAATTTACATGGGTAGTAAAATTGGGTCGCAACAACATGGCTTGATGTGGTAATCAAGTACATAGAAAATATAGAAGGATAGAATCCCCTTAGATGATGTTGAAGCTATCTATAGTAGAGCTAAAAAATGACCAAGGTTGATGATGAGATCTTTTACTTAAAGACTAAATAAGCTTCATTTACATCAAAAAATATTTCTTTCCTTTGTGAATAGAAGAACATGATGAGTTTAATAAAAGTCTACCCATTCCATAATCGAAGATGAAGGTAGTAGTACAAATATATCTGAGTATGGTCTAAAATTGAAGTGCGATATAGATCTAGCAAGATCATGCACAAGAACTAAATGTAATGCCAATGAAGTAGACCTGTTAGAAGAAGAGTATAGAACATTTGTTGAAAGAATGTCCATGTGAAGAGAAGAGAATATCTAAACAACTCTAAAAAATGAAAAACAGACTATAGATGAAGCATGTAGGTCTAAAAAATGAATATCCAAAGGAAGAGATGAGTTGTCGATGCTCTCAATAAGTGTAATCTCACTAGTATACTCCTTTGAAGTAAAAATTTGTGATGGCTCTAGAAGAGTAATATATTGAATAGGAAAATATGTATAATTTGTAATAGGGTAGCTAAGATCTGGAAAAATCTCATCCCTTAGTGGTGGCTCGACAAAAGGAAGAGCATTATCCATCTAGAATGACTCATCACAAGAAATAAAAGTGGGAGGAGAGAGTACAATAGCCTCCTAAGAGACAATAGAAAGAGGAGTGATAAGAATATCATCAAGATCTCTTAAAAAATTCTAAAGAGTGCTCCAAACAATGGAAGAATAGTCTATGTGATCCACGTGGTGGTGTAGATCCCATGAAACATGCATCTATAAATGACCATAGACATAGTCACAAGAGTTATCCCAGTCATTGTATTAACAAGGGTCAGTGCAAATATGAATCTATCCATATAGAAATAAAATAAGGTCATGTTCTATGAGTAAGCGTTCAATGTACATTTACCATGAAGCATAGTTGGTCTTTACAAGAAGAATAATTATAGTAGAATCAACTATCCTCATTCGATATCTCCTGATTAGAGACATGTGAGTCAACATGACTATAAGTAACCATGTATGCTAAATAAGATGGATATTAGACTTAGCTAAAAATGTGCCCAAGTGAAAAATTTGTGTAATAGTCACCAAATTTGTTGCGATATTGCATAGGTTGGCACTTTATAATTGAGTATGTCATAATCAGAACATTTAAGTATGTATACAATCAGTGCATATATAAAATCAATACAAGTATGTAAAATATAAAAAAAATGCAACCCCTAAAATTATAAAGGATCAATTTTATAAGGCTTGATAATATCAGAAATGCATAGACCTCAAAAAACCTGCACTTTCCAAAAAAAGGCACTTGAAAATGAGCTATAGGATGAAAATTATGTGATTTTGAAATTCTTAAAAAAAACTTCACCCTGCAAAATGAATATTTCAGCCTTTCAAAATATTTGACTCAAATTTTCATGGAAAAGTTAAGCCCTCTTTGGTTGGTTATGACCAGAGACTAAACTCCAATGTGATCAGGGGCTAAGGGCTAGGATGAGTATTGTGATGTTACTAGGTGTGTGATGTCACTCTAAAATTGCCTCCAAAATCTAATTGAATATTGTAGCAACAACACTATTTAAATTTGATAGTTTCTTGGATGTTTCATGTAAAAGGGGTCTTATAATCCACATTATGATTTTATAGGTGGTAAAGTCTGCCTAAGCTATGTGTAGACATGTTAGATTCTAATGTGGGTGAGTGCAATAGTGTTGGAGTTCATTGTATTTGCATGCAATAGGGTGAAGTGTACCATTGGTGCAAACAAGGGTGTTACATTAAAATCTTTGTGTAGTCATCAGGTTCTCATTCTAATATCTGTGTTGATAGGGGTTTGAAGTCTAAGTTCTGTGCAGATAAGGGTTGTAAAACTTGTCGAGTGTTCTAATAGGGGCTAGAACTCAACAATGTTCTAGATAAGGCCGAACCTTGCCAAGTCCTCAAATAATGGATGAAACCAAATGTTTTTATAGGTAGGGATATAACCCATAATCTTTCTAAGCACAAGTAAATATCCACATCCCTTATAATGTCTACCTAGCTACTACCACCCATTGAAATGCTTGAAGGGGTTGAAAAGTCCTCATACATGCAAAAACCTATCGGGAAAAATTACAGGGAGGAGGAATGAAACCCAAAACCTATCTTGGCAAGGGTAAATGTCTATCAACCACCCAAAATCTAATGATCAACTACAATCTACAAAAAACTATAGATGCTGAGAAAATTGTAAGTAAAAACCTCAGATCTTGAAATTTTTTATGTCTTCCACACAAAACAATAGAGACCCATCAAGTATTTGGAAAATCCTAAAAAAACCCAAATTTTTTTTGTTTCAACCACTTGCTGATACAAATATTTGTGAAATCTAAAAAACACCTTCAAACCCTCCAAAATGGTCAAAAAATGGCTTATCATGATACTAGGTTGTATTTATAGCCATTCCTAGGGTTTTAACATCTTCTGAATCTAATAGTATGATCCATTTTTTTTGGAGAATTTGGAAGTATAGTTTGCATATATTTTTATGAAACCCCACCAAATCTTTGAAAATAACTAAGATTATGAAGAACAAAAAATAGTCTAGAATGTTAGATCTCACAATAGAGGCTATGGCATTCAACTAGTAGAAAAGCTATGATATCATGTTAGAGTGGGTCACATTTGAGAATTGATAACTGTATATGATCAAATGCATGAAATTGAAACTATATGGAGTATTGAAATCATGAACACATGAGAGGAAGAAACTTTACAATGTACAAAAACATTAAAATGCAATAACATTACACACACACACACACACACACACACACACACACACATGAAAGATAAACATGTCCTCACATCGTCATGAATGTGAGATTATCTTCCCTAATGACCTTTATTAAATACATAAGTGATACCTAAGCAAGCTAACTAAATCATGTAGGTAAATCCACATAGTGGGAAAAAGCCTACACTAACATGGCAGACCACCATAAGTAGTGTCATCAATCATGTATATTTAAAGAATTTTATTGGAATAACATGCCATTGATCATCTTTAACCAACATGTTTATATTTACATTTAATTTTTTCTAATCACACCGACACTTAATATGTATACGTTTGTGATAATAACCTCTTAAAATAAGTATATACACATATAAAGTTATTATCATTATGTGAACCTAAAGAAATTTTAAAAGATGCACCATTTTCCCTTCCAGTAAAGAAGATTACCAACCTGAAAGGCATAAATGAGAGTGGCCTCGTGTTTCCTATGGTTTTTTTTCCATAAGATAATAAAGACAACTGTATACCTTATAGTTGTTTCTCCACACCATTTAAAATAATAAGTGGATAAAGAATTGGCTAAACCATGTAGGAGCATTATTTTTGAGAGGATTTCTAGTATATCAGTACATCATATTTTAATGTGGTTATGGAGGTAGGATTGGAGGAATAGTCATATTTGGATGTAGCATCAAGGAAAAATTTGAAAGAATAGTTTACACTATAAATGAAGCTCATTCGCATCGATCCATTGAATTTTATATGTCTATTACAAGTTTATATCACAAATAAAAATTAAAAAAAAAAATCTCTTTTAAAAATAGCAAATAATAGATTAGTTTTTTACTCTAGTTTTCTTAGTAATATATTTTTTTTCACATTTCTACCAATGATAATAACATTTTGGCCATTGTTTTTATGAAATAGTATGAAGAATATATATAAAAATTAAAAATAAAAATAAAATCTGTGTGATTGCTCCTCCTGAAAGAGGTCAAACAATATTTTTTACTAATCCATAAGGTCACCCATCGAATTGAAGACAAATACCCCAAGCTAGTGAGAAAAAATAAAAAATTAGGGTTGATCAAACAATACATTCTTTCTTAGGAGGACGATAATTTAAATTACACATGGGGATGGAAAATCTATTTCAAACCAAAAGATAAAGAGGAAGTAGAAAGGATGTAGGGACTGAACCCAATTTTCTAAATTTTAATTTGGGATACATTTTATATACAATCAAATAAACTTTAATGTCAAACACAAATTGGTTTGTACAATGCATATGAAGAGTCCTTATGTATTTATAATAAAAAAGGATAATGGAGATGTTTAAATTTTGTTTTCAAAGCAATAAATTTTATGATTAAAAAGTGCAAGGTGTGTTGGGAAGGGAACAATCCTATATAAAAATTATGACCTCTTGTTTCTATTAGATAAAGTATATACGAAGAATAAACTTTGGTTCAATATGATATCATTTGATGACATAGAAGATCCCCTTCTTATAGGAGATGGATCTTAGTTTCCTAAAGAGGACCTTAAATCACACTTTCAAATAACATAGAAGGAGTGTGTTGACGTGAAATAGGAAGTTGGTGATATAATTATAATAGAAAATAGGGTTGTAATGTATGAAAAAATACCTTCTAAATTACCTAAAAGAGTATTCGTTTCTATATACAAATAATGACATTCATTTTAAGCAAACAATGAAAATGTTTTATATCAACATGAATTAAATATTTTAAGAAAATTAACACAATGAGATAAACCATGCAATGAAACTAATGTACAGCCTACTTTAGTAACACTCTCAAAGCAAAACAAACACAATGAAGTGCCCAAGGGAAATTATTTGCAAGTAAATCCTCTATGAGTTCATGCAATGACTAATAAATCTATATTTAAAATTAGATTTCCACTTGGCTTTTATTTATACCATTATATCAGAAAAAAATAAACCAAAATAACTATGGACGACGATGTGTTTGAGTACTTGTGGGAGTTGCTGAGGTACTTGGACTGCCACTTTTTGCAAATTGCTTTTCCACATGAGCTGTATCTAAAATTGGAGGTCTGATTAGTACATTTTATTTTGTCAGTAATTCATCATGACTGATTCGTGGATCATGTAATGCCTCCTTCCTTTCAGTTACTCTTTATAACTTTTCCTCCGCACATGTGACTGGCTCAATCACCTCACTCTTTACTTCCTTGGTTTGCATAGGTTATATTCTCTTCAAAACCTATCATGAATTGAATTAATTGGGTGTTATATTGTCTTTAAAACCTATAATGAATTGCACTAATTGGGTAGCAAAGTGAGTGTGAGGAATGACTTTCCCATTTGGCATCAAAACTACGTGTATGCTAACTTCCTTATATAATTCCAAATTTTTTGTCTATCATCTTATCCACAGCCTAAAGTGTGGCATGCGTTTCATCATCGACTTACCGAGGAAGGGATTACGGCCGGGCGGCCATCAATTCTCTCCATGGCTTCAGCCTCAACTCTGCTCAACACGGCAGCAAAGCCGTGCAAGAGTCTAGCAAAACCGTGCAGCAAAGTATATAGCAACTCGCTTTGGGATGCAATTGCGAGACTTGGTGAAGCATTGACGCATACCAATGGTGGTGTGAAGTGAAAAGCTGGGGCTTCATGGACTTGATTATGTGAACAATGTATGGCTTGCGTGCACCTTCATCCTCTGCCGCGCCTGACGACAAATAAAAGATGGCAAGGACGATGAATACCATGATGGCAAGAGAGCCAGCTTTGGCCATTCTTGGTAAACGAGGAGGAAAGAGAATTGTTTTTGGTTGAAGATGAAGGAAGAATGGACAGAGCATTTTGAAAGGACCAGTCGATTCTGTCTTGTAAATTGGCGAGCTCAAGTTTAAAGTCAATTGATATGATTGCGAGTGAAAAACAACAGTCGTGTATGTAGCATTTTCCACGACAGTGAAGGCCACGGGAGACTGTGTGAGGGCCAGACCATCCAACTTTATTTAAAAGTAGCCACAACCGTGTCAAATCAATCACAAGTAAGGAAATAGAGTTTATGAGAAGAACATGGCATTCAACATCTTTAACCAACATGGTGATCTTTACATTTAATTTCCCCTAATCACACTGACACTGACATTTATATGTCTAAGATAAGAACCTCTTAAAAATTATTATATACACAACATATATAATTATTTGTCAGAGTGGGTCACACTTGAGTATCATAAAACTAGATAGGATCAAATTCACATAGGTGAAATTGAATGAAGTAGTGAAATCATGAACATATGAGAGGAAGAAACTTCACAATATGCAAAAGCATTCAAATGTAATATTATTCCAAGTTGATCAAATAATTTTAGGAAAGACACATATATAGATGGAAGATAAACATGTACTCACATCCTCGTGAAGGTGGGATTATTTTCCTCAATGACCTTTATTAAACATATAAGTGACACCTAAGCAAGATAATTAGACCGTGTAAGTAAAACCACATAGTATAAAAAATCCTACACTAACACCACCCTTAAATGTAATTTAGGTGGGTAGTAGAATTGGGTCTCAACAACGAGGCATGATGATGTACCCAAGACATAACAAATATGGAAGACTAGAAGCCCCCTAGATGATGTTGAATCTACCTTCAATAGAACTTGTAAAATGACCAAGGTCGATGCTTAGATATTCTACCTTAAGACTAAACAAGTTCGATTTGCATCAAATAATGTTTTTTCACTTTTACAATGGAAGAACATGCCGAGTTTATTAAAATTCTACCTATTCCACAATATAATATGAAAGTAGCAATACATATATCTATGAGTATGGTCCAAAACTGGAGTGTGGTATAGGTCTGGAAAGATCATGCACACGAATAGAATGTAACTCCACTAAATTAAACCTATCATAAGAAGGTCATGGAAGATTCACTAAAATAATGTCCATGTGAAGAGAAAAAATATCTCAAAAACTCTCAAAAATGAATAAGAGACTACTGATAAAGCACACAGATTTGTATAATGAAAACCCATAGGAAGAGATGAGTTGTCAATACTTTCAATAGGTGTACTCTCACTAGTACACTCATCTGAAGTAAAAATATCTGATGGCTCTAGAAGAGTGTTATCTTGAATAGGAACGGATGTAGAATCTACATTAGGATAGCTAAAGTCTAGAAGAATCAAGACCCTTAATGGTGGCTCGATAGAAGAAAAAGCATTGTCTATCTAGAATGACTCATCATAAGAAATAAAAGTGGGAAGAGAGAGTACAATAGTCTTTGAAGAGATAATAAAAAGAGGAGTGAGAAGAATCTCATAAGGATCTCTGAAATTTTTTTGAAGAGTGCTCCAAATAGTGGAGAAACACTCTGTGTGCTCCACATGGTTGTGTAGATCCCATGAAATGTGTATCAATAAGTGATCATAGACGCAATCAAAAGGGTTGGCCTAATCATTGTATTGACAAAGGTTAGTGGGGATAGGAATCTATCCATATAGAAATGGAATAAGGTCATGTTCTATGAGCAAGAGTTCTATTTACATCCATTATGAAGTATAGTTGGTCTTTCCAAGAAGAACCACTGGAGCAGAATCAACTATCTTCATTTGATATCTCTCGATTAGAGATAGGTGAATTGACATGACCACAAGTAACCTATTAAAAGTTGTCATTGATTTCATGTGTTTATGCACTATTATTGATGTCAAGAAGGATCAGTAAGGTGACACTTGTCTTTAATGTTGTATGTTTTAGGTCTTTGATGTCAATAGAAGTGTGAGGTCTTGTGTGTTGAAGAAGGCTAGTTTAGTCTTAGGTAGTGACCTAAATGGTCTAAGGAGAATTGGTTAAATAAAAATGATGGGAGATACTGTGGATTCTATCTTAGATGTCTGGAAGTGAGTAGTGAGCTACAAAAGGTATATTAAAGATCTCAAAGTGGTATGGTGCCTAGTAGGGTTGTGAGATAGACTAGTTATTAAACATGGGTATGGCTTGTAGAGGCATGATGGTGGTGATATGGATGTGTATGAGCTTGAAATTATGCTATGCAGTGTTAGATCATGTGATAAAGGTGGTGAGTCAGTCACATGACTCTCAGAGTGAGCAAAAGAGGTATTCTCTTATTTAGTGGTCTTCTCATGGACCTAGTCTTAAGACCTTAGGTGGTAGAGTGAGGTGTCATGATCAAGTTTGGAAGATTTTGGGCTCATGTGAGCATGGATTGAGGTTTGACATGATGTTTCAAGTATGTTGGTAAATTTTAAGGTCTTGAGTTGAATAAGAAAGAATGAAAATGGATCTTTAGGTCTCTTGTGTGCTAGAACAAAAAGTTGCAGACCCAAGAAGGAACTTTTGATTCTTGTTGGCACATGTGACTATTGCATGGGAAGATGAGATCTTAGGGATAGATGGAAAAAGGTCTTAATAATGTTTTTCCAAGAATTAGGATTTGGTTTCAAGGGCAGAGTTTTATGAATAAACATTAAGAATGGAAACCGGTCTTAAACCCTTCTAAAACCCTTATAGTGACTCGATGGCGAAGATTTTGTTTTTGAGTGTCCATAATGGATTATTAAGGCTAGTTTTATGATTGGATCATGTATAGGACTCTTTCATTTACATCTAGGTGGCATTGAGGTTCAGGAGAATGAGTGGAAGCTATATGAAATCCCATATTTCTCATAAATTTTATATAATAAGAAGGGTTGACTGAGTCAAAGTTGCACAATGAATGGAGGTTGAATATTGTGACTTATATGTTGGGTCTGTTAAGGTTTCTAAGTTGGTCTAGTGTTTTAGGTGTGCAAATTTGATGTTGCAAGATGGCTAGTTGCTAGCAGGCCTAATGCAACAGTTTAGTATAAATACAAGTGAAGATGAGTTGAAGGTTCTTATCAAATTCTTATGAAGGAGTAATGCTTCTAAGTACATGGAGGAGTGGTGTGGGACATGTATTTAATGTCCATATTTTTTAGATGATATCTTGGTGATCAGTATTGATGGTCAAATTACTTAACCCAAACTGACCTATCTAAGTGAGTTAACATTTGTGTAGTAAGGTTTTGTAATGGGTATGCAAGTTGAATTGTTGAAATAAGACCATGATTTTTTTATATCTAAGAGTGATCTAGAGGTCTCATAATATCACACACATATATCAATAGTTCCTAAATGTGTCTACACAGGTGTTGGCATGTAATATCATCATGATTAGTTCACAAGGCAGAATGATAGTTCTGAGTAAGTGAGAGTGATGAGTTGGAGGATATCTAAACTTATTTGATGCATATAATGAATATATTATTGTTTTTTAGGACCTAAAATACCTATAAATTCCTGATATAAGGTTGAGATTCACCTTAAGAGGTTGTAATATAGAAACCAAAATGGCTTATCTAGCTATGTAAGGACTGTGAGAGAGAAGGTCAACTAATTGGTCTTCAAGACCAATAGTTGACACTATATATTGTGATATATCTATTGTAATATGTAATATAGATCAAATATAAGATATGTATGTGCATATTTAGTCTTGAAAGTGTCCTTATAGGAGTTAAAAATAACATTCATCATGACTGTGTTGACAGGCTTCTTGGTAGTTCTATATAGTCATCTAGCATAGATAAGCTTGAGGTGATTTTCCTAGAGTTAAAGAATATATTGCATATGAAGAAATTTTTGAGATCTAAAAATTTCATATGAATTTATTATTCTTCATAATAAGTCCCTATGCAAGTGTGGACAGTCCATTGTTCATGACTGGGTTTTGGAGCATTCAGACAGTTACGAGTGGTCATGTTGCATAAGTGAGTTTGAGGTTTTAAGCTCTATGTTTTCATGTATAAATCACATGGTGATGGCCTTGATGTCATGATGGTTATGTATAAGTGATTTAAGGGTATGTTTTTTTGATAGATTTTTTTATGTTCTTCAATTTTTGTTGATAGAATTTTTGACGGTAAGAAGGCCTAATGGTGTTGTACAAGTAGTGAATTGGAATAAAATGTGGTATGGAACTAAATAGATGTTATAAGGGGTATATTTGTGTTTTATTTTAAGTGTTTCATTCATGTGTGTGGATTCTCACTAAGTTTCAATAAGGCTAAATGTAACATGTTACTTGAGGTAGACCTAATGCATTAGGTCTCTAAGTAGGCATAAGAAGAGAAGGTGGTCTAAGTGAGTTTGGATGACATAATTGTGATCATATTATTGTGTGTAAAATGTTATTTGAACCATTTTAAGGATAATAAAGAGTTTAAAGGTTTGTGTCCAACCAAGGTCTATGCAAACAAGAGTCTTGTATTTATATAAGGCATAATAGGCCTATTTGGGTGTGTAAGGGGAATGAGAGTACAAGTGAATAAAAGAGCACCTTGAGGAGCAGAAGGAGGCCATATAGACCTTAAAATAGGAGTATATTATCAGTCATGAATATCCATCATAAGTTATGAGTATGATAAGCAAGGTCATATAATCTGACCTGGTCAAGAAAAGGGTTAATTGAGCAAAGTTGAAGAATTGTAGATTTTCTTATTTGAAGAGATAGTTTGAGAGTGTTGAAGAAGTGATCTAGTGTTGATTGAGAGAATATTATATTTGTATCATATATGTGTTCCTAATGTATGATAGTGGATATAGTAGATAGATATCTAAACAAGAGGTCACCATCTATTGGGTGAGCAACAAGGTGTTGTAAAGGTGATCAAGTTGGTCTTGGTTGGGTTTGTGCTTTGTCAAGAGGGATTGGGAGTTGTCTTGTAGTTTGATGCTTTTATAAGTATCCTTTAAGTGGTTTAATTTGTTCTAAGTCACTTGGGTGTGGGTTCCTCCTTTAAAGTTATATCTTGTTAAAGGCCTAGTTGAGTTGATGCTTGACTAATGAGGGGTTGGTGCCTCACTAAATCTTGATTCATGGTTTTATAGCACTGTAGTCCAATCTATGTTTTAGTGGTTTTTATCCCCCATGAGGGTTTCACACACATCTATTGTGTTCATGTGTTGATATCTTTATTCATGTTTATGTGATTGCTTATCTATACATTGCTTGATCACTATATTGGTTTGAAAGATTAATCATGTTAAGTGGAAAGAAAGGATTGTTTTAAGACACTGATTCAACCCCCCTCTCAATGTTTATTATTCAAATAATTGGTATTATATAAATTACTTTTTATAAATCTTGATATCTTGATGGTGATCCTAAAAGCACAACATGGCTAAGATTGTGAATGTGAGTTACAAGATTAGTATGTTTATCATCTTGTGAAGGAAGAAAGATTGGTGGATGTTTGATAAGTATTGGTATATGTTTCATGACAAGAAGGTTTTTGAATTATTATTAGTATATAAATAGATAATTTTAAACTAACTATGAAGTCTATTTATTTGCATGATCTAGGTCATGGTTGAGGTTTGCATAGAAGACTGCATGATGAGACAATGAGAAGATAGGTTGATGTAGTTAATATGTTTGAAAGTATTTCTAAAGTCATTAGAGGCTTTCCAAGGTGGTCTACAAGGTCTATCTAAGTATGGATGATGGTTTAATAGATTGGTCATATTTGTCAAATTCAAGTGGACCAAGATGTGCATGGTGATAGGGGAGCATGTGTGAGATGCTTTAGAGATTTAAGAAGATTTTTAGTTGTGGTTAGGTGAAAAGAGTGTTTACAGATCATTGAGGTGATATAGGATGTTATGAGGTTTCCCTAGATGAATTTGTGAGGTTCTAGTGTTTCTCATGATCCTTTGGAGAGAGAAAAAGTGCCACTCTAGCTTAAGAGAAACTAGACTGTCATTAAACATCTTGTAGGTATAAAGAGACCAATTTGTTTGTGCATTTATTACATGTACCTAGAAATTCAACTCTGGTCAAAGACTTTCATGAAGGTGTTTTTTGAAATGCTAAGATCCTTCCCTACAAGTTTGGTATCTTGATTTGTTCTCTATCTCAAGTTATGAGCTTCCAAATTTGGACTTGTGTGTAGTGACGTGCTAGAGACAGTCAATTTTATGCTTTGATAAATATTCATTGGGCATTCAAAAATATAACCATTGGGGTTTGAATTCAAATGACTGTGCATGAATATTTGGTACCTAAGAGCATTATTTTGCCTATATAAGTCATGGAAGAGGTCAAAACTTGGTGTAAAAATCAAATATGAAGTAGACTTCCTATAGATTATCCTCAATGTGATTTGGAGACTGGGATGTTTATACATGTATATTTATTCAAATTCAGATTTTGTTGATTGTGTTTTTTGTTTATAGAATATAAGATGACTAAATTGGATTTAGAACCTCTCTATCTATCTTGAATTGGTGTTGTGGGTGTTGTATGATGTTTTTACCTCATTGTAGTCTTGTTCCATACACTGAGGAAGTTTTGAAAGTATGCCTTTGTGTAAGAAAATCTCAATGAAAGAGGATTGTGCTTGAGGTTTATGTTTTTTTGGAAGTTATAGAGTGACTTGATGAATGGTGTGGATATTTTAGTCACTTTGGATGGATGATCAAATTTATTGGAGTAGTGAGCTACATAAGGTGTCTTAAAGATCTCAAAGTATTATGGTGCCTAGTAGCGCTGTGATATGGACTAGTTCTTAAGCATGGGTATGAATTATAGAGGCATGATGGTGGTGATATGGATGTGTATGATCTTTAAATTATTAAATGTAATGTTATATCATGTGATAAATGTGGTGATTCAGTCACATGACTCTCAGAGTGAGATAAAGAGGTATGCTCTTCTTTAGTGGTCTTCTCATGGACCTAGTCTTAAGACCCTAGGTGGTAGAATGAGATGTCATGATTAGGTTTGGAGTCTTGTGAGCTCATGTTATCATGTATTTAGGTTTTACACTATGTTTCAAGTATGTTGGTGAAGCTTCAAGTCTTGAGTTGAAGAAGAAAACATGGAAATAGATCGTTAGGTCTCTCGTGTGCTAGAATGAAGAGTTGTAGATCCGAGAAGGAAATTTTGTTGCTTGTTGGCATTTTTGACCATTGTATGGGAATATAATATCTTATGGATATATTTGAAATGATTATAATTTTTTTTTCAAAGAATTAGGAATTGGTTTCAGGCATTGAGTGTTATGAACAAACATTAAGAATGGAAATCAGTCTTAAACCCTTCTAAAACACTTATAATGTCCCAATGGTGAAGATTTTGTTTTTGAGTGCCCATAATGGATTGGTAAGGATATTTTAATATTTTAAACATGTATAATAATATTATAGGTACCTATAGGTGGTATTGAGTGTTCAGGAGAGTGAGTGGAAGCTATAAGAAATCCCCTATTTCTTAGAAATGTGATATAATAGGCATGGTTGACTAAGTCAAAGTTGCATAATGAATGGAGGTTGAATATTGTGACTTATATTTTGTGACCATGTACGTTTACTATTTTTCATAGTGATTTAGGTGTGAAAATTTGATGTTACAAGATGGCCAGTCGCTAGTAGGCCTAGTGAAGCAATGTAGTACAAATCCAGGCGAAGATGAGTTGAAGGTTCTTGTCAAATTATCATGAAGGAGTAATGATTATAATTGAATTGAGGAGTGGTTTTTTTTAATTTTATAAAATTTAAATATTTTTAAAATATCTTGGTGATCATTATTGATAGTGAAATTTCTTAAGCCAGAATGACCTATCTAAACGAGTTAAGACTATGTGTAGTAAGGTTTTGTAATGGGTTTGCAAGTTGAATTATTTCAATAATAACATGATGTTTTTGTATCTTAGAGTGATATATAGGTATCATATTATCACAAACATATATCAAGAGTTCATAAATGTGTCTACATAGGTGTTGGAATGCAAGATCATTATGATTGGTTCACAAGGTAGAATGATAGTTCTGAATATGTAAATGAGAGTTATGAGTTGGAGGATCTATACACTTAGATGAAGCATATAATGAGTATGATATTATTTTTTAGGACTTAAAATACCTATTCATTCTTTAAGTAAGGTTTATAATCACCTTAAGAGGTTGTAATATGGAAACCAAAATGGCTTATCTAGATGTGTAAGGAATATGAGAGAGAAGGTTAACAAATTGATCTACAAGACCAATAGTTGACAATATATATATATATATATATATATATTGGAGGATGTTATATGGATCAAAAAGGAAATATTAATGTGCATATTTAGTCTTTAAAGTGTCCTTACAAGAGTTAAAAATAACATTCATCATGTTTGTGTTGACAGGCTTATTGGCAGTAATGTGTATTCATCTAACAAATATAAGTTTGAAGTGATCTGCCAAGATTTGAATAAAATTTACATATTAAGATGTTTTTGAGATGTCAAAGGTTCATATTAATGTATTATTATTCATGATAATTCTTGATGAAAGTGTGGAGAGTTAATTATTCATGACTAGGTTTTGGAGTATTTAGATAGTTGTGAGTGGTCATGTTGCAAAAGTGAGATTGAGGATTTAAGATATATGTTTCCATGTATAAATCACATGGTGATGACCATAATGTCATGGAGGTTATATAAAATTTATTTAAGGGTATGGTTGTTTGAGCAATTTTTTTTGTTCTTTAGGTTTTGTTGACTAACCTTTTCGCAGTGAGAAGGCCTAATGGTGAATAGGCCTAACGAAGTAGTCCAAGTATTGAATTGGATTAAAAGGTGGTATGGACATAAATTAATATTATTAGGGGTATATGTGTGTTTTTTTTAAGTGTTTCAGTAATGTGTGTGGAGGATCAATAATTTTCAATAAGGTTAAGTGTAATGTGTTGCTTGAGATAGACCTAACGTATTAGGTGTCTAAGTATGCCTAAGAAGAGAAGGAGGTCTAAGTGAATTTGGATGACCTGAGTTTTGAGTGTGGATCCCTTTAGGGATATCACATGACCATAGGGATATATTTTGGGGTTCTATAGATCTCCAAAAATGTGGTGAGCATAGTTTTCCCTACTCCACCTTTTGTGGAACCTTGCTCCACATGTGAGTGAAATATTCCTTGCATTTATAATTTCTATGTTTCCATATTTTGTGGAGTTAGTTGTTAGATGCCTATTTTCCATGTTGAATTCCTTAATCTTAGGGATTTAGTTGTTTACTGTAAAAGGGAATGCCTTCCTTGTTTCAAGGAGTTAGTTGTGATCACATGTCCTTAGAAAATGTGCCTTTGGAGAAGGAGAGATAAAATTGACATGTTCCTTTTTGATGGAGCTTTTGGATAAGCTTGCTGAGGTGGAATTGAGGTGTCTTTGAGTGGATAATGATTATCTTGGATAAGCATGATGAGTTTCTCCTCATTTGGTTTATTTTCCCTTGGTTTTTATATATACAAGTGTGGTGTGACTTTTAGAGGTTGGTGATTATTTTTAGTGTGGATTTTGAGAGATAGAGTCAAAGTACAGATATTTTTCAAAGTGTAGATGTTTATTGTAGGGTGTGGTATAATAGCTTGTGAGATATAGTATTGTGTAGGTTCAGGTGAAAGTGAAACATATCATTTGTTCAACATTTTTTATAGGAGATATTCTATCTCTATGAGAGTACATTGTAATCTTGTTTTTTTATTACAGTTTTTATTGAGGACTTTCTTGGTGGATTTAGCCCACATTGGGTGAACCAGGGTAGATCTGTGTTATGTGTGATTGCTATTTTTTTTTATCAATTTCTACTTTCATATTAATTTTGATTTGAGGAATTATTTTCGTGATGCATGTTTGTGCATGATTTAGATCTTATTTCACATTTAAATCTAGTTTAAAGTTTTTAATTCCTAACAACTTGTATCAGAGCCATTGGTTGTGTTTTGCTAAAGTGGTAAATGACAGGAAAGGTTATTAGATTGAGTGGGAGATATGGGAGAAGAGATTAGATTCATAGTGGAGAAGTTTTATGGTAAGAATTTGGTTTGTGGAAAATGCATATGGAAGATTACCTGTATCAGAAGGAGCTTTATCTCCCCTTGGAGGGGAAAGGAGAACAACCTGTAAGTATGAGTGATACAAATTGGTCATTACTTAATAGGAAGGCATTGGAAGCCATATTTTTATGCCTTGCATCTTCTATTGTATTTAACATTTTTGATGAGAAAACCACAAAATATCTCATGGATAAACTTGAAAAGTTGTATGAGAAACCCTCTGCTTCTAATAAAAGTTTTCTTATGAAAAGATTGTTTAACATGGAAATGTATGAAATGGTTCTATTGATAATCATCTAAATGATTTTAATATGATTTTAAGTATGCTTACTTCAGTTAGAATTAAGTTTGATGATGAAGTTAGAGATTTTTTTATTTTGTGTTCTTTGCCTGATAGTTGGGATAGTCTAGTTATAGCTGTGAGTAATATAGTCCCTACCAAGGGAAGCCAAAATTTTGAGGATGTTTTAGGTTTGATTCTTAGCGAGAAAATGTGAAGAAAAATTACTAGTGAATCATCTTTAGGTAATGATTTATTTATTGATACTAGAGTGAGGCAAAATGACAAGAGTAAAGGCAACTGTGGAAAGTTAAAGGGTAGATCTAAATCTAGATCTAGAGCCAAGATGATATGCTGGCATTATGGGAAGAGTGGACACTCAAAGAAGGATTGTTGGTTACTTCGGGATAAGAATGACAACAAGGAGGAAATGAATGAGGTAAATGTGAAATCAGGTAAATCATGTCAACATGCCTTAATTCTTTCTATGGATAGTTTTAATGAGTCTTGGGTATTAGATTCAGGGGATTCTTTTCATGCCACCCCACATAGGCATTATTTTATTGATTATGTTCAAGAGAATTTAGGACATGTTTATCTTGGTGATGATGAACTATGTGAGATAGTAGGAAAAGGTTGTGTTTAGGTTAAAATGTAGAATGGTAACACATGGCTACTTAAGGATGTCAGACACGTGCCTATGTTGAGATAGAATTTGGTTTTAGTGGGGCAATTAGGTAGTGCGGTTTGTTCATTAATGTTTACTATAGATTCTTGGAAAGTTACCAAAGGTGCTCTTGTGATTTTGAGAGGTAAGAAAATTGGTACTTTATATTTGAATAGTAGTGTTGATTCTTGTAATTTAGTTGTTGTAAATGGAAATGCATCTATGTGGCACTACAGGCCCACTCTAAATGGTCTGGTTTTTTTTTATGGAGCATTAAAGATAATAACATATTTTTATCTAGAGATGTAACCTTTAATGAAAAATTCATGTATAAGAATCAGTTGTAGTAATAGGAATAGGTATAGAAAGAGTACATAGTATTGGATGACATTTTAGATGGTAAAGTATCCAATGAATCAGTTCTGGAAATTTCTACACAAGGACCCCAAAGTCCTATGGTAATAAGGTCTTCTAGGTACGAAGAGAACCTGAACATTTTTCTCCTCCTTTGAATTATTTTTAACTCACTGACAATGGAGAACCAAAGTGTTATGAGGAAGAAATGTAGGTAGATGCCAAAATGAAGTGGGAGAAATCCATGAATGAAGAGAATAGATCTATCATGGAGAACCAACCAAGGGATTTGGTAAGGCTACCCAAGGGCAGCAGTGCATTTCCAAACAAGTGGATCTTCAGAATAAAAGAAGAGGATGAAGGGAGAAAAAGGTATAAGGCCAAAATGGTGGTCAAAGAGTTTGAAAAAAAATCAAGTATTGATTTTGATGAGATTTTCTCTCCTATTGTAAAACTAACTTCTATTAGGACTATTCTTGGTTTAGTTGCAGTTGAGGATTTGCACCTAGAATAGTTAGATGTGAAAATTGATTTTCATCATGGTGATTTGGATGAAGAGTTATATATGGAGCAACCATAGGGATATGAGGTCAAAGGGAAGGAGAACTATGTGTGCAGACTAAAGAAGAGCTTGTATGGCCTGCAACAAGCTCCACGTCAACGGTATAGGAACTTTGATTGTTTTATGTTGGAACAAGAATATCAAAGGTGTAATTCTAACTATCACATGTACATCACACATTTTGATGATGGTTCCTTTAATATATTATGCTTGTATGTAGATGACATTTTATTTGCAAGAAAGGACACAAAATATATTCATATTATTAATAAACAACATAGTGACTCCTTTTATATGAAGGATTTGGGTGATGCAAAGCAAATCCATGTTATGAGGATTACTCATGACAGGAAGGAGAGGAGGCTGATCTTATCCCAATTAGAGTATGTGAAGAAAGTCTTGGAAAGGTTTAGCATGCTGGATGCTAATTCTATTGGTACTCCTTTGGTAGGTCACTTTATATTATCAAAGGAGTAGTGTCCCAAGATGGAAGCAAAAAAATTAAAATGTCCAATGTACCTTACTCATTGGTAATTGGCAACTTGATGTATGCCATGTTTTTACTAGGTTAGATATTTCCCAAGTAGTGGGAGTTGTGAGAAGGTATATGAGTGATCCTGGTTATGAGCATTGGCAAGCAGTGAAATGGATTCTTCGGTATTTGAGAGAAACCATTGATGTTACATTATGTTATGGTTGATCAAATACCAATTTACATGGTTATGTGGACTTGGATATGGTAGGGGATATTGATAATAGGAGGAGTATGATAGGTTATATATTTACTATTAGAGATATAGTAGTTAGTTAGATTTCCAAGATATAGAAGGTTGTGGATTTATCAACCATAGAGGTAGAGTATGTTTCTACCACAGAGGCTAGCAAGGAGATGATTTTGTTACAAGATTTATTTTGAGAGTTGGGACATGAGTAGGAAGTTGGAAGACTACATAATGATAGAGTGATATTCATTTGGCAAAGAACTTTGCTTTGCACTTGAGGATGAAACACATTCAGTTACATTATCACTTCATTAGGACCATTTTGGAGGAGAACTTGGTGAAGTTGGAGAAGATTCGTACTAGACGAAATCTTGAAGATATTATGACCAAGGTGGTCACATTGAAAAAATTGAGACCATGTTCAAATTTGGTTGGCCTTAGTGGTCATAGAGCAGTGATAGATTCTATTCAATAGAAATGATCTCCAAGTGGGAGATTGTTGAGTGTGGAGCCCTTTGAGGTTATCACATGACCATACAGATATATTTTGGAGGCAAGTGTAGTTTTCCCTACTCCACCTTTTGTCGAACCTTGCTCCACATGTGAGTGGAATATTCCTTGTATTTCTAATTTCTATGTTTCTATATTTTGTGGAGTTAGTTGTTAGATGCCTATTTTCCATGTTGACTTTAGTGATCTTAGCGAGTTAATTATTTATTAGGAAAGGGAATGCCTTCATTGTTTTAAGGAGTTGGTTGTGATCACATGTCCTTGAAAAATGTGCATTTGGAGTAGGAGAGATAAACTTGGCATGTTCATTCTTGATGGAGCTTTTGGATAAGATTGCTTAGGTGGAATTGAGGTGTCTCTTAGTGGATAATGGTTATCTTGGATAAACATGGTGATTTTCTCCTCCTTTGGTGGATTTTACCTTGGTTTATTATAGATATAGGTATGGTGTGACCTTTAGAGGTTGATGAGTTTATTTGTAGGTGTGGATTTTGAGAGACAGAGTCAAGTGCAGATATTTTTCAAAGTGCAGGTGTTTATTGTAGGGTGTGGTATGGCATCTTGTGAGATATAATATTGTGCAAGTACAGGTGAAAGTGCATCATATCATTTGTGTAACATTTTATACAAGAGTTATTTTATCTCTGTGAGAGTTCATTATAATCTTGTTTTTTATTACAGTTTGTATTGAGGACTTTATTGATGGATGTAGCTCACATTGGGTGAACCGTAGTAGATATATGTTATGTGTGATTTCTATTTTGTTCTCTCCATTTATGCTTTCCTATTAACTGTGACTTGAGGAATTGTTTTTATGATGCATGTTTGTGCATAATTTAGATTTGATTTCACATTTAAATCTGGTTTAAAGTTTTTAATTCATAACACTAATGGTGATCCTATTCATTTGTGTAATGTTATTTGAACCATTTTAAAGATAATCCAAGAGTGGAAAGGCTTGTGTTTGACCAAGGTCTATGCAAACAATAGTCTTGTATTTATACAAGGCATAATATGACTATTTGGGTGTGTAATGGGAATGATAGTGAAAGGGAATAAAATAACACCTTGAGGAGTAGAAAAAGGTCATCTAGACCTTAATATAGGAGTATAGGATTAGTATTTAATATCCATCATAAGTTTTGAGTATGATAATCAAGGCCATATGATCTAACCTAGGCATGAAAAGGGCTAATTGAGCAAAGTAGAAGAAGGGTAGATTTGCTTATTTGAGGAGACAATTTTAGAGTTTTGAAGAATCGATCTTGTGTTGATTGAGAGAATATGAGAGTTTCATTAGATATGTGTTCCTAATGTATGACATTTGATAGAGCAGATAGAGAGTTGAATAAGAGGTCACCATCTACTGGTTGAGCAACAAGGTGTTGTGAAGGTGTTCAAGTTGGTCTTGGCTAAGTTGGTGCTTTGTCAAGAGGGAGTGGGAAATTCCTTATAAGTTGATGATTGAATAATTGTATTTCAATTGGTTTTATTGGTTTTGAGTCACTTAGGGTGTGGGTGCCTCCTTCTACGTTGGATCTTGCTAAAGGCCTAGTTGAGTTGGTGTTTGACTAGTGAGGGGTTGGTGCTCTTTGTGGGGTTGGTGCCACACTAAGTCTTGATTCATGGTTTTGTATGACTATAGTCCAAGATACGTTTTAGTGGATTTTATCCCCCATGAGGGTTTCCCACACATATCTTGTGTTCATGTGTTGATATATTGCTTCATGTTTATGTGATTGTTTCTCTATACATTGCTTGATCACTATATTGGTTTAAAAGATTAATCATATTAAGTGGAAATAAAGGATTGTTTTAGGACATTGATTCACCCCTCCCCCACACCATATGTGTTTGTGATTCTAACATAACCATGCATTCTCAATGAGATGGATGTTAGACTCAATCAAAAATACATCAAAGTGAATAATCTATGCAATAGTCACAAAATTCACCTTGATATTGTATGGTTTGACACGTTATAATTAAGTGCATATACAATAAACATATTTAAGTATGTATATAATTTTCACATACATATAATCAAAAAAATTATGCAAAATATAATAATAAATTCAACCCCATGAAACTATAGAAGATCAATTTTACAAGGCTCAAGAATAACATAAATGCATAGAGGTAAAAAATTGTGCTTTCAAAAATAATCACTGGAAAACAAGTTATATGATGAAAATTATGTGAATTTTAAATTATTAAATAATAATTCACCTTGAACAAATAATATTTTAGCCTTTAAAAAATATTTGACTCAATTTTTCATGGAAAATTTAAGCCCTATTGGTTAGTTTTGACCACAGACTAAACTCCCATGTGACCAGGGGATAAGGTTTATGATGAGTTACACTATGATGTGATCATGTGTGTTATTTCACTCTAAAATTACCTCAAAAATAAAAATGAATATTTGAATAACAATTCTATTTAAATTTGATGATTTTCTAGATGTCCCATGCAAAGAGGGGTATCATAATCCACAATGTGCTTTTATGAGTGGAAAAGTCCACCTAGGCTATGTGTAGACATGTTAGATTCCACTATGAGTGTGTATAATATGGATGGATTCCTTCATATATGCATGAAATAGGGTTAGATTCTACCATTGGAGCAAGTATGGGTGTTAGATTTAAGATTTATACAAGCAGGGGGTTCATAGTTTGATCTATGTGTAGATAGGGGTTCAAATCCTACCAATTATGCAGAAAAGGGTTGCGGAACCTACCAAGTGTTTTGATAGGGACCAAAACCTAATAATGTTCTAGGTAAGTTCAAAACCATCCAGTGCTCTAATAAGGGTTGAAACACTATGGTGTTCTAGGAAGGGTCAAAATCTGCACTTTATCTAAGCACAAATAAATGTCCACATCCCTTGATTTTTTTAATGTGATCGAAGGGGTTAAAAAGTCTACCAACATGTATAAACCCACTAAGGAAATTTAAAATGAAATTAGTGGAACCTGACACTTATCTAGGCAAGGGTGAATGTTTGTCGACCTCCCAAAATCCACAGATCAACTAGAATCCATAAAAGGTTACAAATGATGAAAAAACTATAAGAAAAACCTTATATCTAGAAAAATATATACATCTTCCACATAATAAACAAAAACACACAAATTATTTGGATAAACCCAAAAAAAACCCAATTTTTTTTCTTTGTTGACCACCAGCTAATATAGATATGTGTGAAATCTAAAAATTCCTTAAAACCCTTCAAAATGGTCAAAAATGGCTTACCATGAACTTACGTCATGTTTATAGTTGTTCTTAGGGTTTTGACATCTTTCAAATCTAATGGTGCTATCCATTTTTCATCTTGAGTCTTCAGCAGTATAATTTACATGTGTTTTCAAGAAACCCCACTAAACCCTTAAAAACAACATGAATCATGAAGAACACAAAGAAGGATATATAATGCTAGATCTAAAAATAGAGGCTATGGCATTTGAATATTATAAATTCTATGACACCATGTTATAGTGGACCACACTTGATGATTGATAACTAGATAGGATCGAATACATGAACGTGAAATTTTATGTAGTAGTGAAAACATGAACACATGAGAGAAAGAAACTTCACAATGTGCAAAATTATTAAAATACAATAACATTAAAGGTTCATTATCATATAGATTTAGGAAAGGTACATATATAGGTGGAAGATAAACATGTCCTCACATCCTCTTGAATGTGAGATTATGTTCTCCAATAACCTTTATTAAACACATCAGTAATACCTAAGCAAGCTAACTGAACCATGTAGGTAAAATAAGATAGTGGGAAAAGCCTACACTAACATTTCAGACCACCATAATTAGACCATCATCAATCTTGTATATTTAAGGAATTTAATGAGAAGAACATGGCCTTAAACATCTTTAACTAACATGGTGATCTTTACATTTAATTTTCCCTAATCACACTAACACTAACATTTATACATTTGTGAGAAGATCCTATTAAAAATCATTATATACACATCATATAAAGCTACTATTGTTATGTGAACCTCAAGAAAATATATAAGATGCACTAGTTTCCCTTCTAATAAGGGAATATTACCAACCAAAAAGTCATAGATGAAAGTGGCCTCATGTTTCCTATGGATATTTTACCATAAGATAATAAAGATGGTAGTAATACCTTACATTTATTTCTACACACCATTCAAAACAATATAATGGGTCAAGAATCAACTAGAACATGCAAGAGCATTGACTTCATGAGGATTTACAATATAACATTATGTAATATTTTAATGTAGTTATGAAGGAATTTAGATTCGATGAACAATTATATTTGGGTGTGCATCAGGGAAACATATTGAAAGAATAGTTTACACTATAAATCAAGCTATTCTACATCAATCCACAAAATTCTAGATTCCTGTAGCAAGTTTATATCACAATTAAAAACAAAAAAAATATTCAATTTTTAAAATAGTAAATAATTGATTAGTTTTTTACTCTAATTTTATTAGTAGTATATGTTTGTTCACATTTTTGCCATTGTTTGGCTGAAATAGTATGAAGAATATATAAAATAAATAAAAACCTTTTCTATGAGATTACTCCTCCCAAAGGAGGTTAGACTTTAATTTTTACCAATTCATAAGGTCACCTATCGAATTGAATAAAAATGCCTCGAGTTAGTGAGAAAAAATAAAAAAATAAGGGTTGGTCAAATAATTCATTCTTTATTAGGAGGAGGATAATGAAAAGTACACATGTGGATGGGAATTCTATTTCAAAATAGAGGATAAAGAAGAAGTAAAAAGGATGTAAGCACTAAGCCCAAATTTTTAAACATTAACTGGGGATATCTTTTATATACGATCAAATGAATTCTAATGTCAAGGCCCAATTGATTTGTACAATGCATATGAAGAGTCCTTATTTATTTATATTAAAAAATGGTAATGGAAACATTTAAATTTTGTTTTCAAAGAAATACATTTTGTGACAAAAAAGTGGAAGGTGTGTTGGGAAGGGAACATTCATATATA
>JARHVA010008855.1:47500-277500 GCA_037957365.1 Torreya grandis
TAAGAGTGGAACCTCTAACTTCCAATTATATGAGTTTATATTGATATAGCTCATGATGTTGTACTCTCCTCATAGACTCCTTATAACTTAATCCTCATCTTGAACATTAATTAATATTATGACTAGTGTATGTGTCTCATGATGGTATACCACTTGGAAATTTCCTCTTAGTGGCCTCAAATGGGTTGTCATCTATTGTTAGGGTCCCAACATTATATTTCATTGGCATGCAATTCAAATGATGATCTATGAGCTAAAATATTGGTCAATAATGATTTTTTTTGAAAAAATACCTCTCAAATCTAAAACACATGAGATGGGCAATAACTTTTTTGGTTCGCTTACAAGCCCCACCTACTCCATTAAAAATTTGATGTGAAATTTCTTATTCTGCCAATTTATTAGGGACAAATAAAGTCAATGTTAATAGGGCCTCAATGGCATCTTCTACTCTTATTATTGTGCAATAAATATAGAACCACTAATCATCAATTTTATCCAATGATCTCTTAATATCTTATAATAACCTAGGCATAAGTTTTTCATTTATGGTTATATATATAGGTGGAATTTATCTTAATTTGCTTTTTGTAATAATGAATATACAATGTTGAATATGTTGTATCCACTTGAACTCCATAAGTAGGTTCCCATGCACTAATACCTTGAAAATCCACATGGCACAAATTACATCTACAAGATATGATAACTTGTATGAATTCCCACCCCACTTAACATTGTGAACCTACTATGTTAGATTGTAACAAATAATTTCTCCTAGGGAAGGAGTATTTATTTCATCAATTACCATGGCAAGTAAATGTATCCATTTTCAATATACTATGGTTATATATACAAATCTAAATAACCTATTAATCAAATCCATCCCCATTATAAATCACTATCTGAATTGTATGATAGGAATTGAACCGATGTTCTATTTTTAAACAAATCAGTTGGTTTATTCAACCCAGTCTCTAATGACTTCCCTAATGGCAGTTTTTTCCATCCACTCTATGGATACCTCCTAGTTATAAACCATGTCTGGTTAAGGCAATCCATTTTACGCCTCATAGGCAACTACAAATATGTATGATACAAGGTTATTATTTTTTAAAGACTCTACTATGTCATTATTATAGGAAACAACATAGAATAAATTATAAATTAAGTCCCCACAAGGTATTATTTTTGTTTCTAGCAATGTAAGACAACTTATCTAATGGTTGTAATGTATAATAAATTATCATTAGAACTCTCATTCTTGTAGTGTTGAATTTAATTGAATGCGGAACTATAATGTTTCAATTCCATACCTAAATATTTTAAGTCAAATGATGTGTTTGTAAAGATGTGGTTTGTTTCAAATTAGCAAAGGAATTACATGTTGGCCTACATATCAAAATTGGATTTCTTTTCTACTCATATGCTAAGATAAATCTGATCTTTGATTTCTTAAATAAGTAGTATAAGCTCATTTTAAAGTGATAAGAGATAAGAATTGTGGAATCAAGAGTTATATGAGTTCATTATGGGGACTTGAATGCTTTTAATTTTGTAATTATATTTGTGGATTTAAATGTTTTGAAAGTGAGTTTAATTCAAGTGTCTTAATTATATTAAGTGGAATCTTTGTCATCTCATGCCATTTAGATTTAGATTTTAAATTCATTTCTTTCGAAGGGAAATTTGACTCTAGTGTGTGTTTTTATTTAGAAATATAATGGGATATTGAAGTGTTTATTCAACTTTTTCACAATGTATGTGACTCTTTTTGCTTCTCTTTGTGTTTGTCAATTTATTTTCTAGTTAGCCCAACTTTTGACGTCTAGATATTATCATGTCTATTTTTATTAAATATGTTACACGTTGCATCATATTGTATAGTCATGGGTTTTATTTGAATATTGAGTGTTTAAAATTTTTCCTTATGAGTAAGTGTGGTGAATACAAGTGGCATGCTCTAATTGAGTCAAATACTAGTAGTGATGTGAATACTAATTCCACTATGTATTTCATTTTAAATTACATGATGTTGCAATGATGAAAAATCATGACACATGGCATGATGCAAAAGGGTTGTATTCTTTAGAATTAGGATCTAAATTGTGAATGGTCAAGGTCATGGTAGGTGGAAACATATAATAGGGACATTTTTCTACAGACTATAACTCTATGTTTCAAATGATTTGATAAATATAATACGAGGATGTAAGTTAATACAAATTTGACAAGTGTGTTACTCTGATTGAGTCACATACATGAAATGAAAATTTGTTGAAATTATTTAATCACAAAGATATGAAGTGTTGATGGGATGAAACATCAACACTTGGCATAGCTTAAACACTTTTACCTTCTCAATAATTATTTTTTTAAATGTAAATATGATAACCCATGGGTATATATGTTTCGACCAAGTGAAAGGTAAACACATGGACTAAGCTTGTGCTCAAGATATTTAAAGGAATTCTCCATGTGATGATATTAAATAATAATTTGACACATAAAACTTGTTTAAAATTAGGGTCTTAAAGAATACTTCATGTAATGTGTGAAGGTTATGAAGAATTTGACAATGTGATGATGTGAGATGTAGATAGAGCCTACTCCATTGTAAGAAGAGTCCAATACGATTGCATGTTAATGCTCACAACTAGGTATATATGAGCATGATTCTACACACTTCTAAGATAAAGTCAAATCAAATAATTCAAAGTGTGTATGATAAATAAATATTTAAGAACCAAATTTGGATTTTTTTTCCTTTTGTCTTTGAACTCAAATATATGAGATGATCTATGAAGTTGTTTGACTAATGAATATACATAAAAACACTTGGACACAATGTTATATGTCAAAGAAAGCATAAAAACATGATTAATATATTGAATTTAACAAATTATAGATGAATCATTTCCAAAAAAAATCTCAAGAAAAATTCACTCACTAAGACAAATTTGTTAAAATCTAAGAGGTCTCCATTTCAAAATTAATGGGGGGTGTGTTGGTGACAACAAATAGTGACTTATACAAGGAAACACTATAAATATTTATAACTTACAATCTCTAGGAAAGATAATAAAAAAAATCAATACTATACCAAAAACCCCATTCAACTATTGAAACTAAAATGTCAAGCTAAAGATTTATGTATTAATAAATAAATTTTAAACATCAAAGAAATAAACATACATGTGTGTATGATGATTAAGTTATATATGTCATAGGTTTTAGTGAGATAAATTAGGATCAATGACTCAAAAAAAAAATTTAATGTTTTTTTACAGCTTAATTTTTGTGGAGGGATTTTGCATTTCTCTACTACTAGCCAAACATCCATAGTCCTGACAAATATACCTTTGGCTCCATGATAGGTTTTAATCCATTGACAACTAGGCATTCATAGCCTTGATGGAGATAACAAAAATTATCTTCAAAAGATAAAAATGATTTTGATTTTTCTTTGAAGGATTCTATTTTAACCCCTTTTAAAATTAATTATATAATTCTTCTCAATGGTTGGAAACCAATATAGTCAGGTTTAATATTTTTTGGCTAACCTTATTGAAGTAACCTTTCCTTTGTTACAAACTTGTACCGAGGAAAATTTTAAAATGTTTCAAGTGTAAGTAATGTTCTTTTATAATGGAAAAAATATTCCAATGTTAGCTAATGACTTACTACAATTAATTTTAAATTATAATAAAACATTAAATATTTAAAAATAATAACCAATATAAATTCAAATCATATTCTGTTCTATCAAGATCCCACATTTAATAGTATTCCTAGCTTAGGCTAACCAATTTTTGCCCTATCATACATGTAAATTACATTTTTTGTACAAGCTTATTTCTTCAAATAAATAAAATAAAACCATTCTATCATATGAAATTAAACCTAAATATGAAAGTAGGAAAGCTATCTAAAAAATAATAATACAACAAAATAAAAGTAACTAATATAACTACCTACCTATACCTACTCATAAACTATGATTTAAAGTCATTTTGAAGTAGTTTTTGAAGGTGAAGGCAAGAATTAATGCTTCAATTACCAGTCATTCACAAAAAAAAACAAAATCATTTCCCAATAGATCTTTCAATCTAAATTTGTGGTTCTTACCCAATTTTTTCCATCTATGATTTTTATTTTTACTGTTCTTTCCTTGTGTGGCATATGATTGTCCATATAAGGTGGCTATTGCATTATATTACATTGAATTCTATTTTGTGTGCTTTTATTGTGCATCATGACCATGTCATTGTGTGCTTATGAGTGGATAAATATTAGATTTTCTATTAAGTTTGTTGAGTTTTTGGTGTCATGATTCATATCACACACCCCTCTATTTGTGTGTGGTTCCTTGATCCATATGCTGTATAACTTTTATATGTATTTCATTGTTTTACTAATTATATTAGTTATGGTTACTACTACATGCCTAATTGTCATATCTATCTTGACATGACATTTGTATGCCTTACACTACTTGTTTCATGTACTCTTTGACAATCCATTCATTACTATGATGACATATTCCCCATATTTTAACACATACTTTTAAATGTTTACATATTTTACATAATTTGATGTGGTTAATTATTTTATTTTAAAATGAATAATTTGTAGGTTACACCACTCATCTCATAATGTTAGCATATTAGTGTGCATGCAATAGATATTTAAGCCTCCATCTATATATAATTCACATTTGGGTCAAATTACATGATTTAATTATTTAGATTATTAGTTTGGTTCAAATTTTGGGACATATATTTGTATATTGGGATAAAGTTTGGGGGAATATACCATACATATGCACACATTTTACAAGAATATAAGTTATAGATTTTAGATTTGGAACACATTAGATATAAATGTATATAATTATATATCTTGTTGGCACCGATTGGACCAGATTATGGGGTATGAATATCCTTCTTGCACACACACTATTATAGTTTTCTATTAAAGAGTTTGGAATTGATGGTATAAAAAATTGAAATTATAAGTATGACTGCATCAGTTCATTCATCCTATATGAGCCTAACATAGGCTCCACATTTCATCTTTAGGTTTAATAGTAATTAGATGAGTAGTGTGGTTGAGGTTAAAATTTTGTTAGTGGCCTAAAATTAATTTTGAGGGTTGAGGAATTTATTTTATAAACCCATGTCCCTTTCCTTAGTTCACTTATCTAATAGGGCATGATCACCCTCAAATATCATAATGATTTAGCAGGAAGCATCATCCCCAATTGTATCATAGGGCAAAATAGTTTGCCCCACTTACAAGTGTATTCTCTCCTTGTTCTTTAAGTTCAAAATTTCCATTTAGTTTCATATTTAATTTCATATGTGGATAATCACCTCGACATTTTCATTACAAGGTTTCTTGGATAAAGATACACAATTGGATCCTTCTCTCAAAGATAAATTATGTTTTACACACTCAAGTAAATCTCTTTATTATTTTACCCTTGTATCATTTTTCATTGAATTACTAAAATAAAATAGGAAATTTGGAGACACTTAAATATTATACTATACACTTTACAATGTCAATATTGACCTACCTTACGGAGGGTGCACAAAGTTGGGGGACAAAAAAGGACCTATCTGAGGACATGATTTTCCTAAAATTTTAGAAATTTGGACTTCAATAGATAGTTTGAGATGGTTACATTCAAAATTTAAAGATGGTATAGAACATGAATTGTAGAATTTTGATTCTAGTTTCCAAAGCACTAAGTTTTTTTAGAAATGGTTAAGTATAACTAGGCCAGAATTTTAAAATTTGAAGAAGAAATCCTTTTTTTTAAAGAAAACATATTAGATAGATGTCCATGTAACCCACCATTTTTTTAGCATCATTTTACATTATTTGAAACCATTTGGTGAATATTTAGATAAGATATTCTAGTTTGTGACTTATATTGTTTTATATTTTTTCAATGAATATTTTTTTATTAAACTTACAATTAAATAGATCTTGAAAACTGACAAAAATGGGACCACCAACTGTGTGCCCCTCATAAGTACCTAAAAAAATGATCGTTTAAAATGCGTGTAGAATTAGGCCTAGTTTGTGACCATATAATTTTTTTTTCACTTGGATCAACAAAAATAAATTACATAAATATGAATAGGTATGTATATTTATGGCATGTCGTGGCCTAAATAAGGTATAGTTAGAAATCAACATATTTTGAACCCTTAAAATAGTCCAAAAATTAGAAAAATCATATATTTGGAAAGAGGAGTGTGTTCATTGTCATGGTAATAATTTTTTGAATTTGTTGTTAAAATTCATAGTGTATTTGGGGATGTAATTTGAAACTTGATATTTTATATCAAAAATCTTGGATTCGGCTGGATATTGATAGGTCTAAGCCTTTAGCTTGGGAATCTAATATATTTCCAAGCCAAAAGGCTTGGTTTTTTTAATTGAAATTTAAGTAATGTGTACGCATGATAATGTGTATGCATTATTTATTCATAACACAAAAAACAAAATTTCTATATGGGTATGAGTATTTTTTATCTTTAGTTCCCTAATAGTGGTGTGTCTTGATAGGGGAAAGGTCCATAAATTTGGATAGAAAATTAAGGTGTTATGGTATCATATTAGATTAATACATACGCACTAATACATGTTCCATCAATGGATCACACCTTAACAAGAATATTGTTCAACTATTGGCAGGTGTAGGTCACTATTAGTACGTTTCCCCTATATACACTACCACAAAAAGGATGCAATTATATTTTGATAGGGCCTATGGCCTATGTGAAGATATGACGAAATTTATAAATGTGATAATGTAATGAAAATATTTAATGCATAGCCTAAGCCAAGCATGAAACATTGGGATTTAGTTCAAGTCTAACATGTTAACCCCAATGTCATAAAAATATAAACAAAATAGTCAAACAAGGTTAAATTTGAAGGACACTGGGGCTATTCTTATCCCCTTAAACCTAATTACATGACTATAAAATGTGATTTGGGGGTTGATCACCTCCAATTTCATCAGAATTTAAAGCAAAGAAACTTAAATGTAAGTTTTACATGTATTAGATGTGGTTTTGAACTCAATAAACATGAATGGACCATCATATAATGAATGAAAATTTCAATTTGTCTCAATTATGGAGATAATTAGGGTCAAAATGAACCACATGAACCTATTTTAAACTATATACATCATGTGATTTAGAGTGAAATTAATCCTAGAATGTCATCATATATAATGAACCAAAGAGTTGATTCATTCAATTGAGGAGGCATTTGAGGCCAATTTGAACCCCTTCAATGTAACTACAAGAGCATGTGATAATATTTAGGGATAAATTAAGTTATATCATGTAATGAATTGAGATAATTAGTTAATTAGTGCTATTAGGAACATGATTTTGGTAAAATTGAGCCCCTACACCAAATTCATGGCCAAATCAATTGTGCAGTCTATACAACATATGGTTTAATTAACCCTAATTTTATTATAAATGTAAACATAAAGGCAATTATGGCCAATTTAAACCTAAATGTGAGTCTACGATGTGATTAAAGGGTCTAAATTATCTCATGTTTTGTGACATGCTGACCCTAAACCATAATTTTATCATAAATACAATTCCCTTAAACTTTGATTTCATCACATGTATATAAAAACTTATCATGCTAAATCCTAAATGAGCTAAACCCTAATTTTATGACTTAAATACAACCCCTAAGTTCCCTTGTTTCATCATAAATGCATTTTCATCAAGGTAATTGGGGCCAATGTGAACCTATTGAACTAGTTTTATGAGTCTAAGATGTGATTTGGGGATAAATTAGCTCATATTGCCTTACATATTAAGCTAATTAGTCAAATTTTATAACCATAAACCTTAAATAATTTTATCACAAATACAAGTTTATGAAGAAAATTGAGGCCAATCTAAACCCGTTGCACATGCACATAAAACTTATATAATGTGATTGGATTGAGATTAACCCTGTTGTCATCATATATAATGAAGTAAAGAGTTGGTTCATTCAATTGAGGTGGCATTTAAGGCAAATTTGAACACCTTCAACTTAACAAAAAGATTAAGATATGGTTTGAGGCAAATTAAGTTTGATTTTGTCATGAATTTATGCAATTAGTAATTCGTGCAATTAGGGATGTGATTTGGGCAAAATTGAGTCCCTAAACCAAATTAATGTCTCAATTGATTGTATAATTTATGCAACACATTGATTGAAACTGATCATATATCATGTACATTATGTCTTTGTTTTGTATATAACCCACTTGAAGAAATATAGGACACTTTTAGGTCTCTTAATGATTTTAAAAAATATATCTATTATATTGGTCTTGAAAGACCAATGAACTTATTTTGATCTCTGTCTCTTATGTTTGGTCATCCAATGATAGACTAATGTCTCAATTCAAGGTGTAGTTCCTAAAATACCCTTATAAAAGATCAAGATACCTATACCTTAGTTTTAACTCACTTTAAATTATCCCATCCATCAATTTGTTCTTTCACCATGGATCCTTTGGATTCCACAATTTGATGCCAAGAAGAATATACTTTATTCAATCTTCAAATCGTTCTACTTGGAAGCTTGTAATTTCTAGTAGGGTCAACTGTTACTTGGATATAGTTCAATACTTGACTCTCAACCTTATTCTTTAAACATTCTCCTCACATCTAGATGGATTCTTTTTTATCTTCATTTTGAATAAAAAATCCAAGTTCATTAGTGACAACCTTATTTAACTTCTCTCATTTCCTTTGTTCAAACTAAAAAAAATGTCTCTAATCTTGGTGATAAGGTCAAAAAAGACCTTTCTCATCATTTTGAATATCAATTGAACTTATAAACATAATATTACGAGTAATTTATGATGAGACAAAATCTAGGAGTACATTCAAAACTAATAATTTTTGTGCCCTAACACACCCCATTCTCAAAAAAATCAGATAGGGACACATTATTATTAAGACATTTATATGCATGGTCCATATCAAACTTAGGATTTTTAATGATGATAAAGCTTATACAAGTCTAATGTTGTTTTTAGAGTCTAATTTTATTATAACTATTACAAAAAGGAGAAAATCAAAGATTTGACACTTATTTTAAAATTTATCATCTTTATTTTTTACCATTGTTGATGAAGCATGTATTCAATATCATGTATTTATTTGATAAATTAATGTGAATAATGAGAATATGTATTAATTTTAAACTTTGATGTACAAAAAATTTCTAGAATTTAAGATATCTTGAGTTTCTTAGATCATGACACATGTTAGCATCCCGGTCACCCATAACTGACTGTAGGTATAATAAAAGTGTCATGTCCTCCCAAGCATCTGGATTCAAGAGATCATTCCACTTGGAAGCATCTCATTCATTTGTGAAATTCAACATTTTATCTGAAAGTTATAAGTCTTTGCATCAACAAGATTTGTCCACGTGTTAAATTATCACAACTAGGTATAAATTAGCATGATTCTACACACTTCTAAGATAAATCCGAATCAAATAATTCAAAGTGTGTATAATAAATAAATCTTTAAGACCTAAATTTGGATAATTTTTCCTTTTGTATTTGAACTCAAACATATGAGATAACATATGAAGTCCTTCGACTAACAAATATACATAAAAACACTTGGACACAATGTTAGAAGTCAAAGAAAGAATAAAAACATGATTAATATATTGTTTTTAAACACAATATGGATGAATCATTTCCCAAAACCAATCTCAAGAAAATCACTTGCTAAGACCAAAATTTAAAATCTAAGAGGTCTCCATTTTAAAATTAATGTGGATTTTTTGGTGACAACAAATGGGAACTTTTATAAGGAAACATTGTAAATATTTACAACTTACAATCTCTAGGAAAGATAATAAAACAAAGCAATACTATACCAAAAAACACCATGTGGCTACTAAGACTCAAACATCAAGCTAAATATTTATGTATCAATAAATAAAGTTTAAACATTAGAGAAAGAACAATATATGTGTGTGTGATGATTAAGTTATCTATGTCATATGTTGTAGTGAGATAAATTATGATTAATGATCAAAAAAAGTTTTATTGCTTTTTTATAGCTCATTTCTTATGGAAGGCTTGTGCAGTTCTCTACTAATAGCCAAACATCCATAGCCCTGATGGAGATAACCAAAATTATCTTTGAAAGATAAAAATGATTTTGATTTTTGTTTGAAGTATTTTATTTTATTACCTTTGAAAATCAATTCTCTAAGTCCTCTCAATGGTTGGAAATAGTAGAATATAAAATGTGAAAATGGGTAACTTAAGTGTGGCTAGTGACACCCAACCCATAGGTTCCTCTTGCTTGCTCTCATGACCCTTTTAGGCACCTTTTCACTGATTCTCAGTCATTTTTAGCCTTAAAGATAGTGATTCCACTACTTATAGGTATCTTTTTCCATGATAAATCCATCACCTCAGGTCCCATACCTTCAGAACAATAGTGCCCAACTTGGACTATAGCATCAGATCCTAAGGTGTCCATTTCTAGTGCTCTTATCCAAATGCATTTTTATTTCCAATGGTCATTTCCTTCTAATTCCTATCCTTCTTATTGTCAGCCTAATATGAATACATTTGAACCATGGCCAACAAATCTCTAAAAAATCCCATTCAAAGTTCATTTAGAAGGGGTTGGAAAATATCACAAAGTAAGCAAGAATACAAGAAAGACCATTGAGGAAAACTTCCCTATTCTCTACATATAGCCATCCAATATAGCTACAAGCACATCCAAATCCTTACACTAGTCCCTAGCCACCTCAAGCATACCCAATTTTAATATTTTGCATATTCATACACACTATTGCATAAATCACATCAAGTGGGAGTACTACATATGGCTTGATCCATCTTCAGAGTATTTGTATGTAGGTAGTTTGTCCACACAAGGTGTGTGGATACACGTTCAGTGCATATTACAAACACTAACCCCCCTCTTTTTTTAAAGTTTGTCAAAACATCATGGAGTCTAGGGTTTTAAGACTAAATCAGCTCTATAGGGAGTTTTGTAGACATCCAACATCTAAAATTTCATAAGTAGGTTGACACAGAGATAGTGGACAAAACCCAAAAAGCCCAGGCCTTTAGGACAATAGTAGTAGAAGAGGAATATATCACCAAACCCTAGGGTGTCTTATTTTGACACTCCTATCCTTTCATAAAATGAAAGCTAGATCTAGATTTGTGACACTGTCCTAGTTTTACACAACAAATTTTAAACCTTGTCTCAGTCATCTCAGTTTGTTCCTAGCTAAGTCTTATTTTCTCTAAAGTTATTACTATTTTATTCAAGGTTCAAATTGCAATTAAATTATACAGATCAATAGCTTAATTATTACAATATTATTTACTGATTTAATTAACTTAGACCCTTAACTAAATTAGGAATATGACTCCAATATTTTCAAAATAGTTAAATCATTTGGTGAACCTAACTTACTTTGTTTGTGCACAAAAACCCTAGAAACCCTAGAGAAATTCCTTCTAATTTTTTTCCAATATTTGTTTGTTTTTTTATAAATATATAAATTAGAATCCTACATTTAAATTTACCTTAATAATTTTAAAAATAATTTATTCCAAACCCTAGTTAAAATATGCTAGGTCCTTTTTCTCACAAAAACCCTACAAACCTTATGAATAATTTCTTGCTAATTTTAGAAATATTTTTTGATTTTTTACTTGCATATTTAAATCATAAATTTACTTTAATTTTTAAAAATTACATAGTAATTTTTAAAAAAATCACTTTTCTTCTAAACCCTAGTTGCATGTACTAGGTCCCTTCAAATCAAGATTTTTCCAATATTTTTCTAATTTTTTACTTGTATATTTAAATAAAAAATTTAATTTAATTTTTAAAAATTCCATAGTAATTTAAAAAAAAATATTCCAAACCCTAGTTGCAAGTACTAGGTCCCTTCAAATCAAGAATTTTCTAATATTTTTCTGATTGTTTACTTGCATATTTAAATAAAAAATTCACTTTAAATTTAAAATTTCATATTAATTTAAAAAATAATTTATTTTAAAACCCTAGCTACATATACTAATTCCTAGTGCTATTGAGGTGTCACTTTATATGTTTGGTGATCTTCATGTCCTTTTTATGTACTTTTCAGTTTACTATTTTAGGACATTACATTTCTTATATTCAATATTTTCCTTCCATATCACTTTACTTATTTCAAATTATTACAAAAAATTCAATCAATTTTCAAATTATTTTTCTACTTTAACAATGGCCTAATACACCAATTTTGATGAAACTGATAAAATAGAACTTCAAGAACTCCTAACTAAACACCATGACATGTAAGATAACATGCTTAGAATACTACAGGAGGAATAACAAAAAGTGAACAATGGTCAACCAGTTGAAAATGACACTCTGGGGGTAACTATGTCTCAACAAGCCCCTCTAGCAGCCCAACCTTCCTTTAAGGCACCACCAATTATGACTAGTACATTTTTGTCTCTTGATGTGGTAGCCCTTGTGCAAGAGATAAAATCTCTTCAATCCAAGGTGTACATCTTGATCAAGGTGCTTCTAGACCTACACAGGACTTGGATTCTTTTGTTTTATTGCATACACAATTAACACGTCATATTGCTTCTACACCCTTACCACCAAGTTTTGTTCAACCCAAGCTCACTCTATATGATGGCAAGGGTGATCTAGAGACATATTTGAGAGATTTTCACATAGCATTCTTGGACTATGTGCCAAATGACTAGTTACTAACCAAGCTATTTCCATAGAGTCTAAAGGATTATGCTTTAAAATGGTTCTATAGTCTATCAAATTAGTTGGTCAATGTATTTAATCCTTTAGTTGACATGTTCTTAGCTCATTTTAGCATTAACATTGGAGATAAGGTTTCCTATGCCTAAGTTGCACAATAGAAACAAAGGTCAAATGAGCATCTCATAGATTATGTTCTTTGATATAAGACTATCTTGGTTAAGATGACTAGCCCCATGGTTGATCAAGAGTTATAAGATCTCTTCAAATAGAGTCTTCTACTAGCCTTGCATTAATTAATAATTTTTAAAATATTCTCTTCCTTCACTGAGTTATGTCATACACTAAAAGAAAGAGAATTCAAACTAATTTCAATGGGCAAACTCAAGTACACAAGCATATCAGAAACAACAACTAAGAACAACAACAAAGTCCCATATAAAGTAAAGGTCAATGATAACAAGAGTTAAATTCAACCAATAGTTAATGTGGCTTTAGAGCCCCCTCAACGAGTGGTTTTATCTGTGCCTCCTTAGTGAACCTTTTCCAATGTATCAATTTCTCCAGCCAGAGTTTTATGGTAGCTTTGGAATGTAATATCATATCTCTCCCTCTTATTTAGGGAGTTGATCCAAAAAAGCCTTTTCCATGGGCATATGATCAAAATGCATTTTATAATTTTAATAGGGCATTAGGCCACACAAAAAATAAATGCATCAGTTTGAAAAAAATGATATAGAACTTGATATATAACAACACTATTGCTCTTGGCATTTTAGTTGAGCCTTCTCAGGCAAAGAAAACATAGGATAAATATTTGAAAATCTTCTCAAATCCTTTCCCACAACATTTTAAATAAGAGGTAGGGGATACATCAGGTGTTCATCATGCATATCATGCACATCCTCTACCATTTTCATATCAAGCACCTATAGTTGAGTCACATCCTTTGAGTAACATGATTGGTGTATAAATTTCTAGAGTTCTAGCTAGACCTTCAATCTCCTTCTCAGAGCAGGATATAGTTGAGGATGATTAAAATTATCATATACTCTTTATCAGATCTTATATTCATAATCATCCTATTCATAGTGTTCTCATAGACAATAGATCTATCATGAACATGTGCACTATGACATTACTATAACATGTTGGATATTCAAAGTAGGATATTACCCCAATAGACATTGTTATCAGTGGATTTATTTGGCAATATAGAGTTCATTGGGTGAGATTGTACTTCTTATACAAGTTGGTCCAATACATGTGGCCACAACATTTACTTTTATTATGAGTGTAGGAGTTTTCACTATTTTACTTGGTTAACCATGGATTTAAAAACTTTGAGCATTACCTTTTACAGTTCACAAATGCATGAAATTCATTCAAGCTAATCAGGGTAATATAGTTGGTGGAGTTCCATATGAGTTACCACTCCCCACTTCAGAGCTATCTACTATTTTATAGTCACCAATTTTAGTTCCATCACTAGTTTCAATTTCTACACCAATACAATTTCTCCTCCAGTTTAGAATTAGACATAGTTAAGGCCTCTATCACCACCATAGAGAGTTCATATACTTCCATAGAGGTCTCTTTTAGAGAAGCCATGGTTTTAGAACTCTAGATAGTTACCAGATGTAATGTTCACCCCCAAGGTAATATCATATAGGTCTCACACCTCTATACACATAACACATGTTTAGAGAGCTTCTCCTACTACCAGATGGGTCCCTAAGAGCCCTATAGTTGCATCCACTTCTCAAAGTTATAATAGGACCCATAGTTGGTTTCTACTACAAATATTTTAGATCATTTACAACATACATAGATTCTAGATCCATAGTCTTATCCCTTCCATCATGCTTCATGATCATGCATGACCCCTCTGTTTGATACATGACACCATGATAGGTAGTCTCCCATGTGAGTCATTGGTTAGTATCATTTCTCCTCAATTGACTATACATAGTTTCTATTTTCTTGATTTTACATAGCTTATATAAAAAACACCAAAAATAATCAAATATGTCAAAATATCAAAAATAGTATAACATTTCAAAATAAAAAAGCATTCAAATAACTCAAAAACACAAAAATATTACAATTGTATACATCATCCATTCTTTACATTTCTACTACCATGCTAGACTTACATTTTGTTGTTATATGCTATTGTTTGTTGATTTATCTACATTACCATGATTCAATTGATCTTCTTTGATTGTGTGTAGTGACATCCAAATACTTGATTAATTCACTCTACCCATTAAGGTGGCATCCTACTTCTACATTCAAGACATACATCGATATATTTACCCACTGTGAGCATCTTCTACATGACCACACCATCCATGTTATGTCATTCCTACACCAAACACTTTAATTATCATGTTCATATACATTAATTACTAGCTTACATAGAATACTCTATCAGCATTTCACTAGTATATATCACTTGTAAATTTCTTAGCATATACCTAGTCTTGTACTCCATGTTTTTCATATTGTCACTTCTTGCTTTGATTAGTTAGATGCAATTATATTTCTAGTATTTACATGATTTCCTTTCTTTCTTTGCATAGTTAGATGTGATTTTATTTCTCAGTTCCTATTTTTTCTCCTATATGTGCCTTAGGATATTTTCCAATGTCATTTTCTTCTATTCTTGTGTGTGCCTTAAGACATTTGTCAATGTCCTTTACTTGTACTCTTGTATGTGATTGTGGCCTTTATGCTAACCTTGTTTGTTTTCAATTGTATGTGTATGTGGCATTTAAACATGCCTTATATGCTTTATTTCTAGTTTGAGTGACATGTGCCCATGTCCCTTATTTACTTCACCCCTTGGTCACTCTTGTATGTTTTTTAATTCTCACCTTACATGCTTGTTGCTTATTTGCTTTTCAATTATTTGCAATGCCATGATCCACATCATGCATTATCTTGATTTCATGGATTCCATGATGGACATCATGCTCCATCACTCTATGACAACTAAAAACTAACAACTAACTAGACTTCTAATTCTAGTTCATTATATTGGACATGATATTACATTTTTACATCTATCTAGGCATACCCCTATTGATCTAATAATCTCCATTACAAACCATGCTATATCTTGAGATATCTTGTCGATCATCATTGTTATATCATGTATTTTTGTAGCATAACACACTTGCAAGGCTCTTTATTTTGAGGATAGTCATTACAGGTTCTTCATTCCTACCCTTAGAAGAGAGGACAACAAACATGGGTTTTTTCACAAAGATCAGAGCTCCTACCAATTGAAAAATCAGATTTCAAAACACCCAAAATAGAAACCAGACTTCAAACCAAGTAGAATAGACCAAACAGATAGTGATAATTATAAAACAATCATCAGAATCAATCTAGGAAAAGAGTACCAAGATTGGACTATAACACTAAATAGCAAGGTGTCCAAATTGGTGCTCCTATCTAAATAGAAAAAAAAACATATTTTTATAGAAATAGGCATAAAGGTAAGCTTAGCTATAGTTTTGCACATATAGACCAATTTAGATTCAAAAGTTTTAGTACAATTTTTATTAGAGAATCCAAATATAGGGGCCATCATACGTGGCATGATGGCTCTCACTTTCAGTTTCAGATTAGGTAGTTGGTATAAATTCTAGATCATAATACATGTTTTAGACACCAATGATTGGGGGCAATGTGTGTAACACATTTGACTTCTTTTCTTTCTTAGTTCAATTTATTACCCAATAATTCTCAATAGTTGCATTCCTTATTCCATATGTAGGTGGTTGGCATCATTTTGAAGTGGCTTTCATACAAGCCTAACCTCCATCATTTTTGAGTGGATTTCACATAAGCCTATCACCTAGTTTTGAAGTGGCTTGCATATAAACCTAATCTACACCTTTTCTGAGTTGACCAAGATTAGCCTAGTTTTTAGTAAACATTTATCTATCCATGCCATATTGTCAAATTTCAGAGCATTCATGGGATTCATGAGCCATCTCATATGATAGACATTCATATCGATATTAGTTTATAGCTTCACTTGATGGGGCAATAATGGAGTCAAAGGATTAAATATCCTTTGTATTCTTGAGCCACCTACTCAAAGAGATTAGACACACAATCCAAACATCAATTAACACATGCATGATCACATAGCTTCACTTAGTAGGTGATGATAGAGACAAAGGGATAGCCTTTAAATTCTTGAGCCACCCTTAGGGAATTGAGCGCTCAATTCCATTCATGATATTACTCTTGGTATAACATATACCCAACATTACATAACATTATCTAGCATCACTCTACACCACAACATGTTTTTTATTAGTTCACATACTTGGTGAGGTTTATTCGTTCCTTTCTTTTCCTCTCTCTTACCTAGCTTTGTATGTTCTTATTTTAGATATAACATATCTAGTAAGAATTAATCTAATCCTGATTATATTTTATAGATTTACATTTCAGGATGTGCTCTCTATGCACACCTAGCATCACACAACTTCATGACCTTTACCCTTGCAGGTAAGTTCAAGTACACTTTTTATTTTTTCTTTATCCTAGTATTTTACTTTGCTGCATCACTAGAATAAAGGGGGGCAAATGTAGTCATATAAAATGTGAAAATTGGTAACTTAAGTGTGGCTGGTGACACCCAAACCATTGGTTCCTCTGATTGCTCTCATGACCCTTTTAGGCACATTTTCACTGATTCTTAGTCATCCATAACCTTCCAAATAGTGATTCCACTTTTTCTAGGTATCTTTTTTAATGACAAATCTATCCCCCTAGGTCATGTACCCTTAGGATAATAACACCCAACTTATAATATAACATTGGACCCTAGGGTGTCCATTTTTGGCACTCCTATCCAAGTGAATTTTTAGTTCTAACAATCATTTCCTTTTGTTCATATCCTTCTCTTTTCATCCTAACATGAATACATTTGACCCATGACTGACAAATCCCTATAAAATCTCATTCAAAATTCATTTAGAAGGGGTTATCAAGTATCACAAAGCATGTAAGAATACAAGTAAGACCATTGAGGTAAAATTCCCTATTCTCTACATACAACCATCCAATACATCTACAAGAACATCCAAATCCTTACAGCAGTCCTTAGCCACCTCAAACATACCTAATTTTAACTTTTCACATCTTCATAGACACTATTGCACAAAGCACATCAAGTGGGATAACTACATATAGATTGACCCCTATTTGGAGTATTGATATGTAGTTAGCATGCCCACACAAGGGGTATGGATACACATTCAATACATTCTACACACATTAACCCCCCTTATTTTCTCAAAATTTGTTAAAGCATCATGGAGACTAGGGTTTAAAGACTAAATCAACTCTATAGAGAGTTTCATAGACATCCAACATCCAAATTTTCACAGGTAGGCTCACACAGAGACAATGGACAAAACTCAAAAAGCTCAATCCTCTAGGACAATAGTGGCAGAAGAGGACTATAGCACTAGACCCTAGGGTGTCTTATTTTGGCACTCTTATCCTTTCATAAAATGAAAGATAGATCCTAATTTATGACACTGTCCCAGTCTTGTACAACAAATTTCATACCATGTCTTAGTCATCTTAGTTTATTTATAGCTAATTCTTATTTTATCAACATTTATTACTATTTTTAGAAAGGTTCAAATTGTAGTTAAATTACAAAAATTAGTATCTTAATTATTGCAATATTATTTATTGATTTAATTAACTAAGACCCTTAACTAAATTAGGAATAGGACTCCAATATTCCCAAAATAGTTAGATCATAAACCAATATAATTAGGTTTAATATTTTTTAAATAACCTTATTGAAGTAACCTTTCTTTTGTCACAAACTTGTACCAAGAAATTTTTAAAAATGTTTCAAGTGTAAGGTTTTTTTTCTAATGAAAAAATTATTGAAATGCTAGTTAATAACTTACTATAATTAATTTTAAACTATAATAAAACATTAACTATTCAAAAATAATAACCAATGTAAATTCAAATCATATTCATTTCTATCAAGATCCCACATTTATTACTATTCCTAGTTTAGGCTGACCAATTTTGGACCTATCATACATGTAAACTACAACTTTTACACAAGCTTATTTATTTAAATAAATAAAATCAAACTATTCTATCAATTGAAATTAAACCTAAATATGAAAGTAGGAAATCTATCTAGGAAAAAAATAATACAATAAAATAAAAGGAACTAATCTAACTACCTACCTATCCCTACTCATAAACTATGACTTAAAGTCATTATGAAGTAGTTTTTGAAGGTGAATTCAATAATTAATGCTTCAAGTACCAATGATTAAAAAAATATAAAATCATTTCCCAATAGATATTTCAATCTAAAATTATGGTTCTTAACTAAGTTTTTCAATCTATGATTTATATTTTTGTGGTTCTTTCCTTGTGGCATTTAATTGTCCATTTAAAGTGGATATTGCATTACATTACATAGACTACTATTTTTTGTACTTTTATTGGTCATCATGAACATGGAATTATGTGCTTATGAGTGGATAAATATTAGTTTGTCTATTAAGTTTGATGATTTTTTGGTGTCATGATTCATATCACACCTATCTATTTGTGTATGGCTCCATGATCCATATCATGTATAACTTTTCTATGTATTTAATTATTTTTGTGATGGTTACTACTACATGCCTAATTATCCTATCTATCTTGACGTGACATTTATATGCCTTACACTACTTGTTTCATGTACTCTTTGACAATCTATTCATTACTATTATGACATATTCCCCATATTTTAGCACATACTTTTAAACTTTTACATATTTTACATAATGTGATGTAGTTAAATTTTTTAATTTTAACATCAATAATTTTTAAGTTACATCCCTCATATCATAATGGGGGAATATTAGTGTGCTTTTCATATATATTTAACCCTCTGTCTATATTAAATTCATATTGTTAAGGATGAAATATATTGAGAGGGGGGGTTGAATCAGTATATTATATATCTTTTTACTTAATCTGATTTCTTTTCTTTAACCACCTAATCATACATTCAAGATATGCAATAAAATTGAAATAATAAATTTCACCACATGAGAGAGAGAGAGAGAGAGAGAGAGAGAGAGAGAGAGAGAGAGAGAGAGAGAGAGAGAGAGAGAGAGAGAGAGAGAGACTAGCTTTTTATGTGGAAACCCAAAGTGGGAAAAACCACAGAGAATAATCTTAAGTATATGAATGAGCACAAACTCAAAATAAAAAGTTTGCAAGCACCAAATTACAGGAGCACCAACCCCTTTTCTGAACACCAACCCCTTAAAAATATTTGTGAGCACCAACCCACAGGAGCACCAACGCCTCTTGTGTATAGAACACAACTATCTCTCAATGTTGCTTACTCAACAAATAATAGAACTCTACAATATCTCTTAATTTTCTCTCTTCAAAAGAAAATACAAACCATGCACTATCTTGCATATTAAAAATGGCTTACCAAGCCTTTATTTATAGCTTTCCAAATGACCTTTGGCATTCACCCTTTGTGACCCTTCAATCTTAATGAAAAATGGCACCAAATTTGCATGACCCTTTGTATCCTTGCATTTTAAAAGTCATAGTGTGACCCTTCATAAGCAAAAGCATCCTTTCTTCTTTTGTCTTTATCTTGGTGACTTTTCATATTCCTCAAAGTGTCCCTTCATGAAAAAATATGCCATACCTCTTTTATTTGTTGAGTTATGGAGCTAAAAGCTTCACTAATGAGATAATGTGGAGGTTGCTAGGCTTACACAGTAACTGGCATCGGTCAGAACCAACCGACATCAGTTAGGGGTCAATCGACATCAGTCAGAACCAATCGACATCGATTAGGGGTTGACTGGCATCAATCATCTTCAGACTGACACTGACTTCTGTGCATTTCTAGAATTGCTCTTTTTAGAAGAACAAATTTGAGCCTTTGATTTAAGAGGTGGATCTAAGGGTGGCAAATGCATGGCTCATGAACCCTAGTGTTGTAGTATTCTATATATTAGGGTTAGATCCTCATAGCATGTACAATTTAGTAATTGAGTTTATTGTAATTGATTGAGAGAGAGAGAGAGAACTCTTGAGGGAGAATTACTATACATTTGCGAGGTGTGAGGAGAGAGAAATTTATTCATTATATTTCCTTATGGAAGAGTTTAATATAGAATGGTTGTTTCTTGTATCTCCTATTATTTGTTGTTTCTAATTTCTAGTTACTTATTACTTCTAAATTCAATTCCGTGTTTAGTTGCTTATACAAAAGTAATCAATTGTACTCTAAGATCCTAACAACTAGTATTAGAGCGTGTTAGTGTTTGTTGATTGTAGAATTCACTCACAGGGGTTTCTAATTGAGTGGGAGCAAAGTAATGGCAGAAGAAAGTAAACTAAGAATGGAGAAATTCAATGGCAAGAATTATCAATTATGGAGGATGCAGATTGAAGATTATCTATATTAAAAAGATCTGTATTTACCATTGGGTGGGGTTTCAAGGAATCCCATAGTTATGGAAGATGAAGAATGGAATGTTCTTGATAGAAATGCTCTTGGATCTATAAGGTTGAGCCTGGTAGCTTCTATGTTTTCCAACTTGTCACATGCAAAGACAATAGTAGAGTTAATAGATACTTTGGCAAATTTATATGAAAAACCCTCAGCTTCGAATAAGGTATATCTTATGAAGTAATTATTTAATTTGCAAATGCAAGAAGGTGGATCTGTATCTAGTCATCTTAATGATTTCCATACAATAGTAAATCAGTTAAATTCAGTCAAAATAATTTTTGATGATGAAATTAAGGCTCTCTTAATCTTATGCTCTTTACCTGAAAGTTGGCATAGTTTGGTAATGGCAGTTAGTAATACTGCATCTACTTCAAATATCTTGAAAGTTGATGATGTTGTTAGTGTAATTTTGAATGAAAAAATTCACAGGAAAAGCATAGGGGAAACATCAGGTAATGCTTTAAGTGTTAAAAGCAGGGGAAGGCAAAGAGAGAAGGGAAAGCAAGGGAAATCAAAGTCAAAGATGGGAAGTAGATCCAAATCTAGAAATAGAAGAATAACCTGCTGGAATTGTGGAAAGAAAGGGCATGCAAAGAAAGATTGTTGGTTGAAGGATAAAAAGAAAAATCAGCATGAAGGTAATAAAGAAGCAAAAGTTGTAGGTATTGTTGCATAGGATGCTCTTATATTTTTTTTGGATAATAAAGTAGAATCATGGGTTTTAGATTTTGGTGCCTCTTTCCATGCAACCCCAAATAGAGAATTTTTCAATGATTATGTCCATGGAGATTTTGGAAAAGTTTATTTAGGGAATGATGAGCCTTGTAAAATTGTTGGCAAAGGAAAAGTGTGGCTGAAATTGTAGAATGGCAACACATGGGTGTTGAAAGATGTCATGCATGTACCCATCCTGAAGAGGAATCTGATTTCTGTAGGAAAGTTGGGTGATGAGGGTTGCACAATAACTCTCACAGCTGAATCTTAGAAAGTTTCCAAGGGTGCACTTGTATTAGCAAAAGGTAAGAGAGTAGGTACACTTTATCTATCTACTTGTATTACTTATTATTCTCCTTCTATTTTATCTACTTCAGATGTAGATGCAAAGTTGTGGCACTGTAGGCTTTATCACATGAGTGAGAAGGGAATGAATGTTCTTAAGTCAAAAGGTAAGCTTTCAGATTTGAAAAACATAGATCTAGATTTCTGTGAGCATTATATTTTTGGGAAATAAAAGAAAGTGAAGTTTCTCAAAATTGGGTCAACAAAGAAGAAGCACAAGTTGGAGCTTGTTCACATAGACGTGTGGGGACCAGCTCAGGTAGCTTTTATTGGAGGATAATAGTATTATGTTTCTTTCATTGATGGTGCTACAAGAAAGGTATGGGTTTATTGCATAAAGAAGAAATATGATGTTTTTGACACATTTAAAAAATGGAAAGCTTTGGTTAAGAATGAAACAAGTTTGAGTTTGAAGTGCCTTAGATTTGACAATGGTGGTGAGTAGTATAGTAATAAATTCAACAGTTACTATTCTATGAGTGGAATATGTAGGGAAAGGATGGTTCCAAGGACACCTCAGCAAAATGGAGTTGCTGAAAGGATGAATAGAGCAATAATGGAGCATGCATGGAGTATGAGGTTGCATGCTGGTTTGCCCTTATAATTTTGGACAGAAGCTGTAGATACTATAGTTTATCTGATTAACAGAGGACCTTTTACTGCACTAGATGGTGGAACTTCAGAAGAGGCTTGGATAGGTAAAAAGGTAGATCTTTCATTTCTCAGAGTTTTTGGTTCTGAAGCTTTTGTGCACATTGATAAAGAAAATAGAAAGAAGCTAGATGCTAAATCTATGCGGTGCACTTTCATTGGTTATGGTTTTGGAGATTTTGGATTCTGGTTGTGGAATTTAGAAACTAACAAAATTATTAGAAGCTGTGATGTAGTTTTCAATGAGAAGATAATGTACAGTGATCAGCTCAAGAGGCTAAATAATTTTGAGTAAGGCAATCTTGATTTGGAAGAGGTTATGATCCAAAATGAGCTCATTGGTAAAAAACATCACTCACAGAAAAACACAGAGACCAACGTTAGTCAGGGGAAAATCAACATCGGTCAGGTGTAAATTGACGTCATTCAGGTGGAAATTAGCATTGATCAGGAGGAATAAACATCAATTGGGTGCAGACTGGCATCGATCAGATATGACTAGGATCAGTCACTGTCAAAAAAAAATTTGGGCAGACAGCAAGCTATAAATGAGTCTCAAATGCCCATAAGGAGGTTTGAAAGGGTAAGTAAACCTCTAATTCATTATTCCCCTTCTTTATACTACTTGTTGCTCACTGATGGTGGAGAACTAGAAAGTTTTGATGAGGCAATGTAGGTACAATCCAAGAAACAATGGGAGCATGGCACGAATGAGGAAATTGATTCCTTGGAAGAGAACCATACGTGGGATTTGGTTGAGTTGCCAACTGGAAAGAAAGCACTGAAAAACAAATGGGTATACAGGTTAAAGGAAGGAGAGAATGGAAAAATGAGACATAAGGCCAGGTTGGTAGTAAAGGGATTTGCACAAAAACCAGGTATTGATTTTGGTGAAATTTTTTCTCCTGTAGTAAAGATGACTTCTATTCAGACTGTATTGTCTTTAGTTGCTATTGAGGATTTGCATTTTGAGTAGCTTGATGTTAAGATAGAATTTCTTCATGGAGATTTGGATGAAGAGATATATATGGATCAGCCAGAAGGTTTTAAGGTCAAAGGAAAGGAGAAACTTGTGTGCAGGTTGAAGAAAAGCTTATATGGTCTTAAGCAAGCTCCAAGACAATGGTATTTGAGGTTTGACAGGTTTATGATAGAGCATGGCTTTAGTAAATGTTAGTCTGACCATTGTGTTTATTTTAACAGATTAGATAATGGTAGTTATATTATCCTGTTACTATATGTAGATGATATGCTTGTTGCAGGTTCACACATGCAAGAAATTATTGAGCTTAAGGTAAAATTAGCTCACACATTTTCCATGAAGGAATTAGGAGCAGCAAAGAAAATCCTTGCATGAGTATTAAGAGAGACAGGAAAAATCATAGTTTGATTTTGTCTCAATAAGATTATGTGAATAAGGTGTTGGAGAGGTTTAATATGCAAGATGCAAAACTAGTAAGCACACCTATGGCTGGACACTTCAAGTTGAGCAAAGAACAGTGTTCTAAATCACATGATGAGGTTGAGTACATGAGTAGAGTTTCATATGCTTCAGCAGTTGGGAGCTTGATGTATGCAATGGTATGTACTAGACCAGATATTTCTCAAGCAGTGGGAGTTGTCAGCAAGTTTATGGCTAATCCAGGAAAGGAACACTGGAAAGCAGTTTAGTGGATTCTCAGATATCTGAGAGGGACCAACAGTAGGCATTTATGCTATGGAGGGTTAAACACTTCTCTACATGGGTATGTAGATTCGAATATGGCAAGTGACTTGGATGGTAGGAGAAGCACCATAGGATATGTGTTCATTGTTAGTGGAACGACGGTTAGCTAGATTTCAAAGTTGTAGAAGGTTGTTGCCTTGTCTACTACAGAGGCATAATACATTGCAGTCACAGAGGCTAGCAAGGAAATGATTTGGATGACTTAGTTCATGGAAGATTTGGGAAAGGAGCAAGAGAGTTGTAGATTATATAGTGATAGTCAAAGTGTAATTCATTTGGCAAAGAATTTAGCTTTTCATTCAAGAACCAAACATATACAACTTAGATACCACTTTATTAGACATGTATTGGAGGATGGATAGTTGAAGCTGGAAAAGATCCATATGGATAAGAACCCTCTTGATATGTTAACAAAGCCGATAAAAAGGAGAAGTTGAATCTTCATTCAACTTTTGTTGGTCTTCAAGATTGGGGTTGAAGAGGGAGAAATAAGCTAGAGATGTTTAGAGGATGTGCTATACAGGTACAGGTGCAACTATTTATCTCCAAGTGGGAGATTGTTGAGTTGTGGAGCTAAAAGATTCACTAATGAGCTAATGTAGAGGTTGCTCGACTTACATAGTAACCAGCATCAGTCAGAACCAACCAACATTGGTTAGGGGTCGACTGACATCGGTCAAAACCAACTGACATTGATTAGGGGTCGGCCAACATCGATCATCTTCAGACTGACACCGACTTCTATGCATTTTTAGAATTTCTATTTTTAGAAGAATATGTTTGAGCCTTTGATTTAAGAGGTGGATATAAGGGTGGTGAATTTATGGCTCATGAACCCTAGTGTTGTAGTATTCTATATATTAGGGTTAGATCCTCATAGCATGTACAATTCAGTAATTGAGCTGATTATAATTGATTGAGAGAGAGAGAGAGAAATCTTGAGGGAGAATTAATTTACATCTGTGAGGTGTGAGGAGAGAGAAATTTATTCATTATATTTCCTTCTGGAAGAGTTTAATATAGAATGGTTGTTTCTTATATCTCTTATTATTTGTTGTTTCTGATTTCTAGTTACTTATTATTTTTGGTTTCAATTTTGTGTTTAGTTGCTTATACAAAAGTAATCAATTGTACTTTAAGATCCTAACATTATCTTCACATGGTGACTCTTAGAATTCCTCAAGATGGCTCTTCACGAGAAAATGCATCCCATTCCTCTTTCATATTTTACCCCATGACTGTTTGACTTCTCCATGGGCCTTCTTTTGACTTATATGTAACCAAAAATATATTCATTAATATTAAATAAATATTAACACACATTAGCCAAGACATGAATATTAAAAACACCATTAAATGCAATGGAGCATTTATCACCAATAATGCTAGACCTTTGACATCAATGGTTATATTTCCAATAATCTCCCCCTTTGTCATTGATGGTCACCTCAAACTGAAACTACCACATCTTGAAACTTGCACATACTGCCATCTAAAAAATATATAGTAACTCCCCCTTACTGTAGCAACCTATACCTATTCCCTGTACCTATTATTCTCCCCCTTACTATAGCAACCTATACCTATTCCCTGTACCTATTATTCTCTCTCTTTGAAATCAATGGCAAAGGGCCTACCTGCAGCTAACACTTAGCTCCCCCTCAATGAATGCTAAACCTCAATCATAGGAAGTAAAAGAAATTGCTCCCAATTTCTCTCACAAATAATCAAATGTGTCTTTTAGTAGTGACTGTGAAAATATCTACAATATGAACTATAATGCTGATATACTCCATCTTAACCTATTAATTTGCATCCTGTTCTCTCAAAAATTGATATGGGAATATGTTTTGTTCTTGAATGCATCACCAGATCCTTCGAAATATTAATAACACTTGTGTTATAAAAAAAATAGAAATATGTTCATCATACTTTACCTTTATATCTTCCAAAGTTTTATTCATCCAAATAACTTGAGTACAATATAATACTTTTGCAATATATTCTACTTTAGATGTATAAAGTGATACTAAATTCTGCTTCTTGCTTAGCCATGATACTAAGATATCATCAAGGAATAAAAGTCCTCCACTTGTACTCTTTCTGTCATCTAAGCACCCTACCCAATCTGAATCTGTATAAGCAATCAAAGTGAAATCTATACCTATGGGATACCATAATCCTTAATCCAATGTCCCCTTGATATATCTAAATATTCTCTTCACTAACTTAACATGACTATCTTTTGATATGACTGATATCTTACAACCATACCTACTATATGCATGATAACTGGCCTTGATGCTATCAAATGTAAATGAATACCAATCATAGATCTATGCAAAGATTGATCTATAACAAGTGAATCTTCATCCTTGCTCACCTTATTTTCTATACACATTAGTGTGCCAACTAGTGCACAATCCTCAAAACCAATTTTTTTAAACATTTCCTTGGCATATTTATTTTGAGATATGAATTTTTTTTTATCTGACTGAAATATTTACAATCCTAAGAAAAATGACAATTCTCCAAACATAGACATCTAAAATTCTTTTTGCATATTATCAAATTTTTTTGGTCATATTTTCAATATTTCCTCCAAAAATGATATCATCAACATGTACCATAACAATCAATTGATGCTCACCTTCTATTTTGATGTAGAGATTACTATTAGCAAATCTTCTCTTGAAACCTTGATCCTACAGGTAATTATCAAGTCTTCCATACCAAGCTCTGGGAGCCTATTTCAATCCATACAATGCTTTCTTCAATCTACACACATGGCTACTAATATTTGAGACAATAAATCCCTCAGGCTGCTTAATGTAGACCTCTTCTTCTAGATTCTTATTCAGGAAGGCAGATTTGACATCCATCTGAAACACTTTGAAAATTTTAAACACTGCATATGCAAGAAACATTCTAATAGCCTCTAACCTTACCACTACTGTAAAAGTTTCTTCAAATCTATTCCCTCAATATGAGAATATCCTTTACATACTGAGCTTGCTTAATTTTTGGTCACTTCTCCATTTTCATTCAACTTATTTCTATAAACCCATTTTGTTTCTATCACATTGTGATCTTTTGGTCTAGGCACTAATCCCAAGTATCATTATTTTCTATCTAATTCAATTCTTCATCCATAGCCTTAACCCAACGCTTATCATGTCTAGCTTCTGAAAAAGCTCTAGGCTGAATTTTGGATAACAAAGAGAAATTAACTTACTTAAATTCACTTACCATCATTCTTCTAGTGTGAATTCCTTCATTTATGTCCCTGATGATGTCACTTTTATTATGATTTCTATGAACATATTTGGATGGATTTTTGGTGCCTTTTTTCTCCTTCTTCTCATCTTCATCTGATTCTTTAAAACCTTCCTCTTCAATGATTTTAGGAATGTCTATTGGATCATTGATTCTTTGTGTTCCATCCTCTTCTATCTGGACACTTGCACTTTCAAAAAATTTCTTGGTTCTTTTTTATAACATTTATAAGCTTTACTTTTGCAAGAATAACCAAGAAATATACCTTCATCTACTTTGGATTCAAACTTACCGAGTTTTTCATCAGTTCTCTTTATGAAGCATCTTCTACTGAAAACTTTCTAATAATCAACTATTACTGGTTTGTTTTTCCATAGCTCATAAGGAGTCTTGTCACTATTGACTCTCAATAATGATCTATTCTAAATATTCATTGCTATAGAAACTACCTCTCTCCAATATTTATCTATTATCTTGGACTCATTTAGCATTGTCCTCACCATCCCCTGAACTGTTCTATTTTTCTGTTTAACTACTCCATTTTTCTATGGATTTCTAGCTATTGAATAATGTCTCTTTATTCCATGGTCTTCAAAAAACTTAATAAATTAATCTGGCATAAATTATCCTTCTTGATATGATCTTAAACACTTAATATTCAAACTGGTTTTATTCTCAACTAATGCTTTGAATGCTTTGAAATGTTTGAAAGCTTCTAATTTTTTCTTTAAAAACATTACCCAAGTCATACGTGAGAAATCATCAATAAGAAACATGAAATATTTCTCACCTTAAGAACTTTGAGTTCTCATAGGTCCACATAGATCAGTGTGAACAAGCTCTAGCATCTGAGTAGTTGAGCATTCTTTTATTTTGAGCCACCTTCTAGCCTACTTCCCATGCTGACAAGGTTCACAAAGCGTGTTAGATGGCTTTGTAATCTTTGGAAGATTTTTGACTACTTGCTTCTTACTGATGTTGAAAATATTGTCAAAATTTATGTACCCCATTCTCCTATGCCATAGCCAACTTTATTCAATCTGGATCAAACAACATCTTTGACCTTTGATGTCTAATAACATATACAAATTATTACCTGTTCTCTGAGCATCTGCAACCAACATATCTAAATATTTTATTCTAATTTCACAACCTTCTACATAAAACTTTAGTGTATGCACCTAATCACACATTTGACTTACACTCAAAATATTATGCTTAAGACCTTCTACATATAAAACATTTTTAGTTTTAATTATACCATTATCCAAACTTAGTGTACCTTTTCCAATAATTTTGGCAGTAGTATTGTCTTTGAATTTCACTCTTCCACAATTGATCTTTTTCAAGGTTATGAACTTGATCTTGTCTCTTATCATGTGCCTTAAACATTCACTATCAATGAACTATGGCTTTTCTTCATTTTTTTCATGCAAAGTAGTTTGCACCAACATAGATTTTTTAGGTTGTTTCTTTTGCCATGAACATATCTAAACTTTCCTATTGATGAATGGAGCCTTAAAACTTTGGTCCTTATTAAATAACTCAAACATGATTTTACATTATTGAGCTATGTGTCTGAATTTGTTTGATTTGAACAACAATTTAGGTGATGGGTCTACCCCAATTGATGATAGAACTTCAAAGAGCCATAACTTTTGCACTGTAGCTCCAATTGACTCATCATTTGAACCGTTAGAAAGCTAATAATGAGGGTAATATGATGAGATGTAATTGATATCCACTTAAAATATTTTGACCTCAAAAAACCTGTTAGAAGTGCCCCAATTTTTAATTTTAGTAGTGTAGTCTAAAAATAGTAAGTTTCTAAAAATTATAATTCCTTGAATTTTGTATTGTTGTAAATCTTCAAAGTTGAACCACTTAATCTCCCTAAATATTTGTGACCTTCCACATCCTCCTACCACCTTCAAAACATATATAAATTAAGATGTAACTTGAAATAGAAATTAGACATCTCTTCTTAGAGATAGGCATATGTTCGGGTCTGCAAATTTGTTTAATAAAACATCTCTTCTCAAAGATAGCATTATTTGAATTATGTTTCTTGAATTATATTTCAACCAAAGATTTTGAGTTTTGGATTAGTGGTATCAGAGCGGTTTGTCTTTAGAGTGTATGATCCTAAGGATGAGGCTAGATTATAGAAAGCATGGGTGGAAAATATAACCAGCAGACTATCCGCCTATTCACTCCAAATGACTTCAAATGGTGGACAACACTGAGACATCTGATCCTTTCAAATAAATGGTGAATGAAGCCCTCCAACAATAGCAAGCATAGATTCTACAACAATTCACTCAAATTTTCCAAAAAAATTCAATGGGAAATTTTGGCTCCTCATCTGCACCCCCACATCCTTTCAGTGCCCAACACCCTTCAAGGTTTAGGTTAATTTTGATATCCCTAAATTTGAAGGCAAAATCAATGTTGATGCAGTAAAAAATTGGTTGGATGAATTATCTTCTTATTTTTTTGTAAATAAATTCAATGATAAAAAGAAGATCACCTTTGCTCTTTTGAAAGCATCATTACCTATCAAAAATTAGTGGGAAGTGTATAAAAAGAGATTCAGTATGGATGATTTGGCCTTGAGGTAGAACCTACTTGGGATGATTTCATAAAAGTTGTAAAGGAAGAACACTACCCCATTAGAGCATATGACGATCTGTATATAGAGTGGCAATAACTTCACCAAGGCAAGGAACAATTTGTTCAAGATTACACTAATATTTTTCATTCTCCATCTGTGAGATTGGACATCTAATAAAGTGAGAAACATTAGGTTCTCAATATCATGTTGGAGTACAATGGTACATACGGGGAGAAATGGAACTCTTCAATTTGGAAACCCTCAGTGAAGCATATAAGTTCATAGTGAAGATTGAGCAGAAGCATGGAAGAATGAATATGAAGAGTCAGCCTTCAAAATGGAGAAGTGACAAAGAAGGTAAAACATGAGGCCAAAATTAGAAGTAAAAGGAAGGAAAGACTGAGAAGTGGTGTGATTATCACAAATTTGGAACTCACTCTAAAGAAGAATGTCGAGCCATCAAATCCTTGCTTTCTAAGTCACAATCCTCAAAATCTACTACTCTACCTCATACAAACCCTGAAAGTGAAGAGGTTGAAGAAGATATTATAGATGTTGAGCTTGAATCCATTATTGCTTCATCATAGACCCATGAGGAGAGGCTAGATGACAAGGAAAGGTTGTTTCACTCTAAGTTATGGGTGAAAGGTAAGCCTATACATTTCATTCTTGATAGTGGAAATCAAAATAATTTAATCTCTGATCATGTTGTGAAAATCTTAAATTTGTCCATGAAGCCTCACCCAAAGCCATACAGTATTGGATGGTTGAGTCTAGGGAGAAACCTCTATGTCACCCACCAATGTATTCTCTCATATGCAATAAAACCTTTCCAAGATGAGGTCTTATGTGATGTGGTCAATCTAGATGTATATGATGTATTATTTGGTTAGCCATTCATGTATGATCGACATGGCATCTATGAATCAAGAACTCTAAGGATCACTCTCACTCTTGGAACATGACACTATAGGGTACCATAGGCACCACCTTCTACATCAGCCTCTCTGATTAGTGCCAAGAAATTTGTTCTCATGGTGGTCAAGACACAAGAATCCAAAAAGATCAATGTTTAAGGCTTGAATACATAAACAACACAACAATAGAAGCAAATATATACAAATCTAAAGAAGTTCATGGCCTTCCATCCATAGACTAATGGTCAGACAGAAATGGTGAACAATTGGGCCATGCATAGTTTCATAAAGCACAGTCCATTCTAAGTATGCATCAAGAATCAAAAAAAATATAAATACCACACTTGATATAATAGGGACCATTGCTTCTAAATGAGGGAGGAATCATTTGGGCAATAATTTAGGTGATAATTTAGATGATGGGTCTACCCCCATTGATGACATAACTTCTAAGCGCCATAACTTTTGCACCGTAGCTCCAATTGACTCATTGTTTGAACCATTGGAAAGCTAATAATGAGGAGAATGAGGTGAGATGACATGGATATTTTATTGATAGATTTTGAACCCCTAAAATCTAATATAAGTTCCTTAAATTTCAATTTTAGTAGTGCAGTCTAAAAATAGTAAGTTTTTAACAACAGTAATTCCTCAAATTTTGTATTGTTGTAAATCATGGAAGTAAAACCACTTAATCTCCCTTGATATTGGTGACCTTCCACATCCTCCTCCCACATTAAAAACATGTATAAATTAAGATGTAACTTGAAATAAAAATTAGACATCTCTTCTCAGAGATAGGCATATGTTTGGGTCTGCAAATTTGATCAATAAAACATCTCTTCTCAGAGATAGGATTATTTGAATTGTGTTTCTTGAATTAGCTTTCAACCAAAGCTTTTGAGTTTTGGATCATTTTTTTAATTATAACACATTATGGCTCCTTCATTAAATCCTAATAGAGGAGCAAAAGAGTTGTGGCTTTTGCTTGATTCTATATGAATTTCCTTCTCCTTATTTATGAAATTGTTAGCCCTTTTTCAACATTCCAATTTTTTATGACCATATCCATTACAATAAAAATAGTAACCATGAAAATAGGACCTATTTGTGTATCTTTGACCTAATTGCCTTTTGTATCTTTATTCTCTCCAACCTTCTTTGTTTGAGATGTCCTTTGTATTATTAACTTCTTCCCTTTTTATTTCTTCTTTTGTTAGAGCTTCAGCATAGCTCTTTCCTTTTTCCTTGTCTATGAAAGTAGTGACCTCCTCTTTATTTTTTCAAATCCAATACCTATCTTATCTAACATTGATATTTGATTTTCTAATATCTTATTCAACATATTAGTGTTATTTTAAAATTTTGAATCATTTGTTGCTCTTTCATTGATTGCTTTATTTATTTTCTCAAGATCTACTTTTAAAGAAGCAATTTCAATAACATACCTTTCACATTCTTTACTTACTATTTTCAACTATGTCGTTAGATCTTCTTCATTCTTCTTGGCTTCTTCAAAGTGTACTTGTATATTTTCAATTATTTCCTTTGACTTCTTTTCATTTTTCTCAATTTAGAGCTTTAATCTTTGATTTTTCTTTTCAAAAACTTTTAACTCTTCAAGGCACAAATGAGTTATCCTTCCAGATTCTCTTTAGCTTCATCTTATTCTTCTTCTTGATCATTTGTAATTTTGCTTACAGAGGCATCTTCATGTATGGCCATGAATATAATATCTTCTTCTTTTGAATCACTGACTCCACAATCTTTAGTTGAGCTAGGATCTTTAGAATACAAACTCTTCTTCTCAAATACCTTCTTGAATTTACCTTTGAAATTCTTATTGTATGTAGACTTTCCTTATTCATTTTCATCATAACCCTTATTGGGCATTTAGCTAGAAAATGTCCAATCTTTCCGTAATTAAAACATTCAAAAGGTAATTTTTCTTGATATTTACATGTGCCATTTTTCAGCTTATGAATGAAAAGAGCTCCATTGTCATCTTCATCATCGCTAGAACTATCACTTGATTCCTAAATCTTAGCCTTCTCTTTATTTGATGTATTGAAATTAGCTTCTATTTTTAAGGTTTTATCTTTTCAGTCCAGATCTCATATGTTGTAAGAATACCATGAAGCTCATCCATCTTTATCTTGGCTAAATTCTTCATCTCTTTAATTGTTAAAACTTTTGCATCATATCTCAATGGTAGAGATCTCAAATTTTTTTGAACCATAGTTGATTCTTCTAAATTTTATCCAAGGCCTTGAATTTGATTAACTATTTGATCAACCCACAAAAGATAACTTGCTATATTTTCTTCTTCTTCCATCTTCAAACTCTTAAACTATCTTTTGAAAGTCTAAAGCTTAGCTTGCTGAACCTTTCCATCACCTTTGAAAATATTCTCAAGTTTTACCCAAGTTTAATGAGAAGATTTACATTTCATAACTTTAACAAATTTTATTTCATATAAACCACATAAAATAGCATTTAAAGCTTTAGCATTATTTTCACTTACCTTATTTTCTACCAGAGTAGTTACAAGTGTTTGTGGCTCTTCATATTCCTCCACCACTCCTTGCCATATGTCGAATCCAAAGACCATCGAATAAGTCTTCATATTTATGCTCCAAAAAACATAATTCATCCTATCAAACAAAGGTGCCTTATTTGTATAAAATCCTTCATGTGATCTAGCCATCATGCTTTCTTGATCTACCTTTAAGCTATAAAACTTTTTCAAAAGGAACCTACTCTGATACCAATTGTTAATCACAAAATATACTGAGAGGGGGGTGAATCAGTATATTATATATCTTTTTACTTAATCTGATTTCTTTTATTTTAACCACTTAATCATACATTCAAGATATGTAATAAAATTGAAATAATAATTTGCACCACATGAGAGAGAGAGAGAGAGAGAGAGAGAGAGAGAGAGAGAGAGAGAGAGAGAGAGAGAGAGAGAGAGAGAGAGAGAGAGATCCAAAGTGGGAAAAACCATGGAAAACAATCTAAAATATATGAATGAGCACCAACTCAAAATACAAAGTTCAAAAGCACCAACTTGCAGGAGCACCAACCCCTTTGCCGAGCACCAACATAAAAACTATTTGTGAACACCAACCCACATGATCACCACCCCCTCTTGTGTATAAAACATAACTATCTCTCAATTTTGCTTACTCAACAAATGATAGAACTCTACAATATCTCTTACTTTTCTCTCTTTGAAAAAAAATATAAACCATGCACACTCTTGCATATTATAAATGGATTCTTAAGCCTTTATTTATAGATTCCCAAATGAACTTTGGCATTCACCCTTTGTGACCCTTCAATATTCATAGAAAATGGTGCCAAACTTGCATGACCTTTCATATCCTTGCATTTGAAAAGTCATATGGTGACCCTTCAAAAGTAAAAACATCCTTTCCTCTTTTGTCTTTATCTTGGTGACTTTTCATATTCCTCAAAGTGTCCGTTCATGGAAAAATGCACCATACCTCTTTTGTCTTCACATGGTCACTCTTAGAATTCCTCAAGATGACTCTTCATGAGAAAATGCATCCCATTCCTCATTCATCTTTTACCCCATGACTCTTTGACTTCTCCATGGACCCTCTTTTTACTTATATGCAACCAAAAATATATTCATTAATATTAAATAAATAGTAACACACATTAGCCAAGATATGAATATTAAAAATACCATTAAATGTAATAAGGCATTTATCACCAATAATGCTAGACCTTTGACATCAATGACAATATTTCCAACGTGCCTAATTATCCTATCTATCTTGACATGACATTTGTATGCCTTACACTACTTGTTTCATGTAAACTTTGACAATCTATTCATTACTATTATGACATATTCCCCATATTTTAGCACATACTTATAAATGTTTACATATTTTACATAATGTGATGTATTTAACTCTTTTACTTTAACATCAATAATTTTCAAATTACATCCCTCATCTCATAATGGGGGCATATTAGTGTGCTTTTCATATATATTTGATCCTTTGTCTATATAAAATTCATATTTGGGTCAAATTACACGCTTTAATGTTTTAGATTACTTGATATTATTAGTTTGGTTCAGATTATGGGACATATATTTGTATATTAGGATAAAGTTTAGGGGAATATACCATACATATACAAACATTTCAAAAAAATATAATTTATCATTTTTTAGGATTTTTAGATTTGGGACAAATTAGATATAGATGTATAGAATTACATATCATGTTGGCACCGATTGGACCAGATTATGCAGTATGAATATCCTTATTGCACACACACTATTATAGTTTTATATTAGAGAGTTTGGAATTGATGTATCTAAGGTAAAAAATTTAAATGATAAGCATGATTGCATCATCTCATTCATCCTATATGTGCCAAGCATAGGCTACACATTTCATCTTTAGGTTTAAAATTATTTAAATGAGTAGTGTGGTTGAAGTTAAAAATCTTTCAATGGTCTAAAATTATTATTGAGGGTTGGGGAATTAATTTTCCAAATCCATGGCCTTTTCTTTAGTTCATTTATCTAATGAGGCACGATCACCCTCAAATATCCTAATGCTTTAGTAGGAAGAATAATCCCCAATACCTTCATAGGGAAACATAGTTCACCCCACTTACAAGTGTATTCTCACCTTGTTCTTTAAGTTCAAAATTTTCATTTAATTTCATATGTGGACACTGACCTCTACATTTTCAATACAAGGTTTCTTGGAGAAAGCTACATACTTGGATACTTCTCCTAAAGAAAAATTATGTTTTACACACTCAAGTAATCTCTTTATTATTTTATCCTAATACTATATTTTATTTAATTACTAAAATAAAATGGGACATTTGTAGACACCTAAATATTATACTATACACTTTACAATGTCAATCTTGACTTACCTTCAAGAGGGTGCACAAAGTTGGGAGGCAAAAATGGGCCTACCCATGGACATGAGTTTCCTTCTATAAATAATTTGAGATGACTACACTCAAAATTTAAAGATGGTATAAAAACATGAATTATAGCATTTCAAATTTAGATTCCAAAACAATAAGTTTTTTGAAAAATGATTAAGTATAACTAGGTAAGACATTTAAAATTTGAAGAGAATCTCCTTTTTTTTAAGAAAATAAATTAGATATATGTCCATGTGGTCCATCATTTTTTTATCACCATTTAATATTATTTGAAACCATTTGGTGAATATTTAAATAAGATCTTATAGTTTGTGACATATATTATTTTATATTTTTTCAATGAATATTTTTAATTAAATTTTCATGTAAATAGATCTTGAAAACTAACAAAAAATTGGATATCCAATTGTGTGCCCCCTTCCCTCCTCCCCCCCTCCCAAGTACATCAAAAAATAAAAAATAAAAATTTGAATGTGTATAGAATTAGGCCTAGTTTGTGACCATATATATATATATATATATATATATATATATATATATATATATATATATATATATATATATATATCAATGCAAAAGAAATTACATAAACATGAATAAGTATGTATATTAGTGGCATGTAGTGGGTTAAAAAAGGTATAGCTTGAACCCTTAAAATAGTCCAAAAATTATAAAAATCATATATTTGGAAAGAGGAGAGCGTGTTCATTATCGTGGTAGTAATTTTTTAAATTTTTTATTGAAATTCATAGTGTATTTGGTGATAGTAGTAGAAATTTACTATTTTCTTTCAAAACTCTTAGACTCAAGTGTAAATTGATAGGTCGAAACCTTTGTCTCGGGAATCCAAGGAATTTTTGAGCTAAAAGTCTTGTTTTTTTTTAATTTAAATTTAAGTAATGTATAAACATTATAAAGTGTACATGTTACTTGTTCATAACACAAAAACCAAATTTTCTCTATGGGTATGATTATTTTTAATCTTTAACTACCTAATAGCAGTATGTCATGATAGGAGAAAGGTCCCTAACTTTAGATGATTAATTAAGGTTTTGTGGTATCATATTAGACTCATACATGCACACGAATACATGTTCCATCAATGGAACACACATTTACAAAAATCTTGTTCAACTATTGGTAGGTGCAGGTGACTATTGGTACCTTTTTACTCACATACATTACCACAAAAAAGATGAAATTATATTTTGATAGTCTCTATGGCCTCAGTTAATAGGTTATGTAAAGATATGATGAAAATGTATGAATGTGATAATGTAATGATAATATTTAATGTGTATCCTAAGCCAATCATGAGACATTGGGACTTAGTTCAAGTTTAATGTGTCAACCCAATTTCATAAAAAAATTATAAACAAAATAGACAAACAAGGTTAAATCTGAAGGAAATTGGGGCTATTTTTAGCCCCTTAAACCTAATTTCATGACTATACAATATGATTTTTGGGTTTATCACCTCCAATTTCATTAAATATTGAAGCAAATAATCATTAAATGCAAGTTTTACATGTATAGGATGTGGTTTTGAACTCAATAAACTTGAATGGGCCATCATATAATGAATGAAATGTCAATTGGTTCAATTTTGGAGCTAATTAGGGTAATAATGATCCACATGAACCTATTTTAAATTGTATACATGATGTGATTTGGAGTGAAATTAACCCTAGAATGTCATCATATATAATGAACCAAAGAGTTGATTCATTTAGTCAAGGAGGCATTTGAGGCCAATTTGAACCCCTTTAATGTAACTACAAGAACATGTGATATGATTTGGGCCTAAATTAAGTTTTATTATGTTATGAATTGAGACAATTAGTCAATTGGTGTAATTAGGGATGTGATTTGGACAAAATTAATCCTTACACCAAATTCATGGCCCAATCAATTATATAGTCTATGCAAGATATGGCATAATTGAACCTATTTTTATCATAAATGAAAACATGAAGGCAATTATGGTCAATTTGATCCTAATTGAACCTAAATTTGAATCTATGATGTGATTAAAGGGTATAAATTAGCTTATGTTTTTTGACATGTTAACCTTAAACCATAATTTTGTCACAAATACAGTTCTCCTAAATGTTGATTTCATCACATGTATATAAAAACCAATTGAAATAAAACCTAAATGAGATAAAACCTAATTTAATGTCTTTAATACAGCCCCTAAGTTCCCTAATTTCTTCATAAATGCATTTTTGTGAAGGTAATTAGGGCCAATGTGAACCCATTGAACCTATTATTATGAGTCTAGGATGTGATTTGGGGCTAATTTAGCTCATATTTGCTTACATATTGAGCCAATTAGTAAATTACTATAACCATAAAAACTAAACCCTAATTTTATCATAAATACAAGTTCATGAAGGAGATTAAGGCCAATCTAAACTTGTTGAACATGTACATAGAACTTATAGAATGTGATTGGAGTGAGATTAACCCTAATGTCATCATATATAATGAATAAAAGAGTTGGTTCTTTAAATTAAGGAGGTATTTGAGGCCAAATTGAACATCTTCATCATAACTACAAGAGTAGGATATGGTTTGAGGCAAAATTAAGTTTGATGTTATCATGAATTTATCTAGTTAGTCAATTGGTGCAATTAGGGATGTGATTTGGGCAAAATTGAGCCCCTAAACCAAATTTATAGATCAATGTATTATATAATATATGTAACACATGGCTTAAAATTGACCATATATCATATAACTTATATTTATCTTTGTCTCTTGTGTTTGATCATCCAATGATAGACTAATGTCTAAATTTAAGCTACAGGCCCTAAAATACCCTTCTACAAGATCAAGATACCAATACCTTAGTTTTACCTCACTTTGAACTATACCATCCATTAATTTGTTATTTCACCATGAATCATCTATATTCCACAATTTGATGATAAGAAGAATATATTTTATCTAATATTCAATTGGTTCTATTTGAAACCTAGAATTTCTAGTAGGGTAGATTGTTACTTGTATCTAATTTAAGACTTGACTCTCAACCTTATTTTTTACTCATTCTCCTTTCCAACTCTGGATGAAAGACTTAAAATAATGGTGTCTATATCATGTAGAAGTTTTTCATAAGTTCAAATTATCAATTAGGTTTCCAAATGACCAAGAATCTTGACTTAACCCAAAATATTGCTATAGGGTTATAGATAGGTCCTTTTTGATCTTAGAAAGGTGTCATTCACTTAAGTTCATCTCAATGGTTTGCTAAATGATTTTTGGAACTATCATGGATCATCTATAATGATGAGAAACCAATCTTATTATTGGTTTCTCAAAACATAATAAATTCAATTGTACCCCTACTCCTTAGGTTTATACAAGGTTGTTCTAATTTCCTCAAATGGTCTTGCCTCAAATTAAGCACCAATGACTTGGATATGTAATTTTATCAAAAATATAAACACAAAGACAATTATGGTGAATTTTAACCTATTGAACCTAAATTCAAGTTTACAATGTGATTAAAGGGGCTAAATTAGCCCATGCTTCATAACATGTGTTGGCCTTAAATTATAATTTTATCACAAATTGAATGAAATTTAGACTAATTTCAAATCTAATTTGGGATAATTGAATCTAATTTGGACTAATTTTATATATTTTGGACTAATTGGCATCAACTAAGGGGCAAATTGAACCTAGTTTGGAGTGATTGAATCTAATTTTGGCCTAATTGAACCAAATGTGGACATGAATCAAATTAAGGGGCTAATTAAAGTGGAAAATGCATTTTTAGATAGTATTATTGCATAGTTATATAGGATGAAACTATATAATAAATAATATGTATGCATTATAATGTGTACATGTTATTCAATAAATAAACAAAACTTAGTTTTCAATGGCTATTTTTAATCTAAATAAAAAATTATGTCTCCACAAACATTCTTTGTGTACTTTCTACATTTTTTCTACATGCTTTTCAAGTAATTTTGCTAATGCCACCTTTTGAAAATATATCAAGTCCAAAGGGTGATGGATAACATTCAAGAAAGAGGAAGAATTTCAAGAAAAAAACATCGATGCAATTAGAAGAGTTGAGATAGAAACACAAGGTACAAATACAAGTAATTCATTCTAGACAAAATACAACCACTAATCCTAATGAATTGAATAATTATGAAATTGACAATAATGGATTGAATAATGATGAAATTGATAATAATGAATTAGATAATTTTGGAAGTTAACATTCAAATTATAATTTTTTTATTTTGTTGATGATGAGTCTATGCATTATGCTTTACCCCCCAACAATGAAGAAAATTTGATGGAACAAAATGATGAAATTAAAAATGAATAAAATTTCATGGAAACATATAATGAATAAAGAAACAATGAATGAAATGTCATCACACCACTAAACAATGAAATTAATAATGATTTTGAACTACCCTCAACAAAATCTACCATTAACAATACCTCCAAGAATTGTGCATAGCAAAAATAAGTAATTAATTGAAGTCGATGAAAATATTTTGAAACTAATGCATAAAAAATTCTGATTGCCATTCAAGAAGACTGGCTCAATAAATCTGGGTAGTTTCTTTTTTAGATTGGATTATGATAGTCAAAAAAATCAATTATTTGTTTCGTTGATGAAACTAATTAATATGAGACCTGCAATGTACACTTTAGGACTAAGAACATATAACATGGATGATGAAAATGGTGAAATTATTGAAAATATACATGATTCATATCATATTATGGGCTCAAAATCATGCAATAAAGATTGAAATGTTGCCCAATGTATAATTACAAATTATTCAATAAGTGGTCAAATAGGTAAAAAATGATTGATTTTAAAAATAAGCCGAGCACTTGATATAAATATAAAAACATTAATGAAATCAATTAGAAGATGTGAAAGACTTAATGAACCCAGTACCAATGAGATCTAGTCATTCTCTAGTATACTTTAATGAAAGGACAAGGCTATAGCCAATTCTCTTAAAGAATTACTTGCACAATTTTGGAAAAACAATAAAAGAACTTTGCCCAATACAAGAGATGTTGTGAAAAGAAGAGTTAGTTATTGCAACTATGAACCGTATCCAAAATATTTATTGGATATGACTCAAACTCAATTGTACTATAAGATTTTTTAAAAACATCAACAAATATCCATTAGTCAAAGATTTTTTGAGATGGCCAATCCTTTTTATGTAAAAATAAATCACACATGCACCAATTTTTGTAGGAAACATGTTGAATTTTCAATGCACTATGATGGTTTTTCCATATTCATTATACTTTTGCATACTGACAACATTTTGCAGGATTATGGTAGAGAAGTCCCACCAAAATCAGCCAAAGAATGTATTTCATTTTTTGAAAGACATGGACAATTATTTCATAAGAAAGCATGTTTGGATGGACATTACAACATTTACAATGGATTGCCAAAATTAAATAATTATTTTTATGAGGAGCATATAAGTGAAATTGGATAGGAATTACTTGGTTTGATCAAATACAAATATGTAACTTATCAAGTAATAGATGACAAAGAATCAAAAAGGTGTGAGTTTTCTTTATAATTTATTGATAAATTCATGTAGAAAATTGTTTATGAGTATGCAAGGAACACACATATGTATATATGGTTGTATGAACATTTCAATCTAAGTAAGGACAAGTTCCAAGTTGATTCAATTGTTTTAGTAGTTGACTTTGTTGAAAATTACACATTCAAACCACAAATGCAAGTTCAATCATATGATTACAACTCATCACAAGTTGCCATATTCATGCATATAACATTCATGCATGAACTTGATAGTATAGAGCAATATATAAATATATCAAGGGAGTACCATTTCTATATTAATGATGATTGATCAAATTGTACATATTATGTTCAAAGTTGTTTTGAGAAGTTCTATGGATAATTTACTGAGAGGTATATTCATTTCAATTGGCATTACATTTGGTCAGATAATTTCACATTACAATTTAAAGAATGCATAGATGTTTTATTAGTTGATTAGGATGCATGTTACTAATGACGCATAACATATTTGGAGTTTTACTAAGGCTAGACATAGAAAAGGGGAACATGATGGTGTTGGAGCATGTGTAAAAAGAGTCATTACAAGGGAGGAGTTGAAATTTAAATAGGATGTTAATTTAACTGATGCAAAAATTGTGTTTCAATGGTGTAATGAGAACATGTGCCATGATGCTAAAGAAAATTATAATGTTTTTAGACATTTTTGGTTAACTGGGGAAGAACACTTGGAAAACTATGAGGATTGTATAACTCTAATGGATTCAAGTGAGATCCATTAAATTTTTAGCTCAAATGTAGGTTCTTGGACTATTCATATGACACACTTGGCATGTTTATGTTCTTCATGCATGGAATCTATTTGGAATGAGTGTGAGTCACAAGAGTGGGTGGATGACTAGAGTTGAAGACCTATAATTCCAATCAACACATATCAGGTTCCACCATCATTTCAACTTATAGATATGATATCATCACATGACTTTAACCATATTTCTAATCTAGTATAGCTAGGTAGAATATTAATCATTATGTACTATTTATTCTCATTATCTATCTTGATAGTGTCATTAAATTTTATTTTTTGTGATAAAAGGCATGTTTTTGCATTTATTGTAGATGAGGATAATGAAGAGGGAAAATAATAATACTTATGTCAGTGTGTAGATGGAAATAAAAAATTGACTTCCTTGGTCATAAATGGAGAAAACAATGAGTGTCCCACTAGTTTTGTAGTAGTCACCAGAACTTGGCATTGATAATATCCTATAAAAATTGAGATTTATGGTTGTTTAAAAACTTTGAAATGCATAGAAAGATATTGCACTATTTAAATTTATTTCTTGTAATGAATATTAAATTAAAAAAAATCATAGGAGGCCATTAAATTAGAATCTATGGAAAGGTATCGAGTTAGACCATGAAACTATTTTTGATACTATCAAGATAAGAGTAGATCCTAGTGGTTCATTGGATTGAAATGCACATGTATGTTGAATTTTAAAATGTAGATGTAATGAATTTTAACAATGCTTTTGATTTTTTAGATATTACATGCATAAATTTCATTTTTAATTACTTATTAACAATTTTTTGTAGGGTAGTGGTGCCAAATGAGATTCCACCTTCACGCAGTTGGCATTGTTAGTAAAGAATTTCATATTCTTAAAGCTAAGACAAGCTATAAATTTCCTAATTTCACGGCATATATTCATAAACTCATATTATCCAATGCCTCTTTCAATGTTTTTTTTTGCACCTTGACAATCCCAAATTATCACATAGGGTTTCACACTTCACTTAAGACTTGATTTAAACTCACACTCTCAAAACACTGATATGCTAGCCTTATTATACAAGTCAATAGATATAAAATCCAATTTTATATATTTATATAATCAACCTAAACTCATGACACCACTTATATTATCTCCATATGAATATAAATACAATCATTAATTAAATGGTTTCAATAATTAATGTCCTTTCTTATGGTTAATTCTCACAAAACTCAAAAACTTTCCTACTAACACCTATGTTTATGGCTTATTTTGGATCATTCCTAATTATATATACATCCCAAGACTCTATAATCACATTATGAATGTTCTATACATCTTCCCCAAGTTACCTATAAAGATATAGTCTACATCTCTCAATCATTTGGGAGATATGATAATTTTAGTCTCCTAAACCCCTATTTTAATTGTTTAGACACATGCCTGATTACACATGATTACTTATAAGATTATTTATATAGTATTAAAAATATTAAAATCACATATATATTTTAATATGATCATTTACCAGGTGTGGACAAGGTTTCAATTCAGGTTTGAGGTAATATTTTAGGAGATATACAAGTTTCTTTATTTCAAAACCTCTATTTCTTGACTTTTACATACTTGAGTGATATAATCATTTAGGTTATATATTTTAAAGGTATTCAAAGTATTAGGAAAAATTTAATGTATATTCATGGTTATGATAAAGTTATCTACCAAATTTCAACCCATTTAGATGGGTCATTTTCAAATTAGATGACTTTTGGTGACTAAAATATCTTGTCTTAAGGTTAAGAATAAAAACTAGGGTAGAATGGGTGTTGGGTTTTCAGACCAGGTATGATGGGAGTCAAATAAAATGTTATTAAAAAGTATAAACTTATTTATATGTGTTGGTAGTGCCATTTTTTAACCAAGAAGCACTGGAAATGGAGTTCTACAACCATAGCTTCAACTTTGATAACATTTGTTGTCAGTGTTTTTATGGTCCTAAATAATAGTGAAAATGTGATTACAGGTGGAATTATATATCATGGTCATTTTATCATGTGTAATTTTTCCAGATTGATGTGTTTGGTGTGATGGATTTTCACTTGGGGTCCTCAGAGGTAGAAACGCTAGTTGGATCTAAAGAAGTTGTCTCTTCACTCAAAAAAGTTATATTTCAAGACCCTTTACTACAACTTGTGCCATGAATTGATATCTAAGTTTATACTCACTTGATATAGGTTTAAATTATATGTATTTAATATGCATAGGAGTGATATTATGGCTCATCCATATGACTTATTATTTTCATTTTATGCATGTCTAAAATTAGGCTAAAAATCTGCATTTTTGTTGTGTTGGGAAGGGTGTTCTTGAGCATAGAATGGGTGTTGGGTTTGTTGATCAGGTGTGATGAAATGATAATAACATATTAATAGATGTTATATATCCATACAAATATTTTGGAAGTGTTAGGTTTTAGCTAATAAGCACCAAACATGGAGTTTTGTGACTAGAGGTTCAATTTTGACAACATTTATTGTCAATGTTTCCATGCTCCTGAACAGTGGTGAAAATGTGTTTACAGGTGGACTTAGACATAATGTTAATTGTATAACATGTAATTTTACCATATATATGTGTCTTAAGTGATGTATTTTCAATTGGGGTCCTATAAGTAGAAATTCCAGTTGGATCTCAAAAAGTCTCTTCAGTACCAAAACATTATATTCCAAGGCTCATTACTGCAACTTGTGCCATGGATTGATCTTTGAGTTTATAATCACTTGATCTATGTTTAAATTATATGGATTTAACATTCATAGGATATATTTTATGGTTTTTCCATATGACTTACTATTTTCATTTTATGCATGTTTGAAGTTAGGATAAAAATATGTATTGTTATTATGTTGGGAAGGGCATTCTTGAGCCTAAAATGGATGGTGGGTTTATAGATCTATAATGATGGGAGTAAAATAACTTGGTGATATATGTTATCCACCCATTTATATGTATTATTAGTTCTATTTTTTAGCCAAGAAGCCCTACAAATGGAGCTTCAACTTTGACAACATTTGTTATTAGTGTTTTTGCACTCCTGAACAATATTGAAAATATGCTCATGGGTGGATTTGGATGTCATGTTCATTTGAGAACCCATATTGTTCACATATTGACATTTTTAGAGTAATGGATTTTCACTTGAGAGTCTCAGAAGTATAAATTTGTCCCTTCACTGCCAAAAAGTTGCATTTCAGGACCTGTTACTACAACTTGTGCCACAAATTGCCCTCTAATTTTATACTCACTTGATCCAAGATAAAATTATAGGGATTTCACATACATATAAATTATCTTATGGTTCATCCATACCACTTACTATTTTTATTTTATGCATTTTTGAAGTTAGGTGAAAAATCTACATTTTGCTTATGTTGGGAAGAGCATTCTTGAGCCTAGAATGGGTGGTGGGTTTGTCAATAGAGGATGATGGAAGGACAATAAAATGGTAATAAAAATTATATTACCATATATATGTGTTTTTAGTGAAAATTTTCATCAAATAAGCATCGTAAATGAATTTATGCAATTAGAGCTTCAATATTGACAATAATTTTTGTTAGTGTTTCCACACACCTGAATAATAGTGAAAATGTGATTATAGTTGGAATTGGATGTCATGGTCATTGGAGTATGTGTAGTTTTACCATATTTATGTTTTCAAAGTGATGTATTTTTACCTAATGGGTCCGGAGGTAGCAATGCCAATTGGAGCTCAAGAAGTTATCTTTTCGCTACCAAAATGTTGCATTTCATGAATTGTTACTACAACTTGTGCCACACATTGTTATATAAGTTTATACTCACTTAATATAGGATGAAATTAGAGGTATTTAAAATTATTAATAATTATATTATAGTTCATATATAACAATTACTATTTTAATTTTACGAATGTCTAATATTAGGCTAAAAAACTATATTGTTCTTATGTTGGGAAGGGTGTTTTAAGCCCAGAATGGGTGGTGGATTTATTGGTTGGGCATGATGGGAGGCCAATAAATTGGTACTATATGTTATCCACCCTTTTGTATGTGTTTTTAGTTTTATTTTTCATTTAATAAGCACCGTAAATGTAGTTCTCCAACTAGAGCTTCAACTTTAACAATATTTATTGTCAGTGTTTCTACACTCTTGAATAGTAGTTTTCCTCCCCTAAAGTATTTTAAAATTTTAAGTTATTAATACAAAGTTCAAGGATAATTTTAGGCTTCTAAATTAGGGTTTGATCTTAAATCATGAACTTTATGGGTTTGTGTAAGCCCTCATTAGTCATTACACCTATATGTAGGTCTGTACTTGATCTTTAACAGTCTATTAGAATGATGTAAAATGTTGATTCATTAAGAGAGAGAGAGAGAGTGTCACCTCATGAATCCTTAAGAGAGAGAGCGAGTGTGTGTGTTTTCATGATTTATATGCATCTCAAATAAGCTATTAGAAGTTGAGGAATGAAATATAAGGCTTCAAGGAGGATGAAGTGTCATCAATGCACTTGTAGCTACCATTTTAAGGCAAACATGCCTATTCTATGACCATTATAAACATGCTAGTAGACTCAACAAGTTTATCTCTCTCCTTCACACTAGACTCAAAAAGTATACCTCTCTATTTCACATAGTTCTCTTCATAGTATTTATTCCCAAATAAACATTATGATATAATTACATTAGATAAAATACTGAGGTGATTATTTCATAGTAAGTGCATACACAATATTTTCCAAATTTATCAATTATTGATGCTTTCTCTCTTGTAAGAATCTATTGAGTCTTAATATCTTTGAGTGAAAACCTTAAAGGGTGCATTGAGAAAGTGGTGGGTAGACCATTGGTGCTTCACAAGATTTTTTCCCCCTATACTTCCACTTTCTATCTACAATACCTTTTCTTAGACACTTCCTTAAGCCTTATCTCATCTCTTACACACTCTTCCAATCATTTTCCACATTCATTAGCCCCTTACTAATCATAAAACACTTTTTTACAATTTTCATTATACTATTGGCCCCATCAAACCTATATTCAAATTGATAAAACATATTAAGGGTCTAGGACAACACCCGGTTGACATAAATCGATACCTAACTTGCTTTTACCAAATAACAATACCTAGTCAATTGGACTAACCCTATCAACTAAACATTTGAAAATGATTAGGGTTAGATTCAAATATATATACACATTCATTTCACTATTTCTTAGAGAGATGAGTTAAGTATTCATTTACACTTCTTTACAATTTGTTCTTTTTCTATTATACTTGAGGAGTTATAGCTTAGGGTTTATACTTGGAGAAGAATATTATCTTGTGGAAAAGTCTTGGATGCTTTGGAATTTCTTAGTGATCCTTATAAACCATAAAAACCTCTTATGAATCACCTTTGGCCAAGGGAGAGATTGAGTATCAATGAGTTAATCTTCAAGGTAAGTATCTCTAACCTTACTCATCTATTTTAGTTAAATAGATGTAGCATAAGTAATGTCTTTTAAATATATTATTCTCTCCATACATTAGGGTTATACCTATACATAGCTTAATTAAGATTTTCCTATGCATGTTTTATTTTCATGTTTATTACCCCCACATTGTGCCAAAACCTTTGGTGAGAACTAGATTAGGTATTACTTTACTTTACATTTACTTTATAAATATGAAAACATAACACCTAGCTAGAGTTATTGCACAGTGTTCATTGACTAGAGGATTCCCTCCCTAGTGTTTTTATTATGGTAAGAGATCCCTTGGTTAGGTATAGTGGATCCATCTTGGCCATAACCTTAATTATCTAATGTATCAACAATTGGAAGTGTAATTAAGATTTATCTTCTTTGGGATAGGATTGATTAATATATTAGTTGAATTTCTCTTTGTATACATTTTGGTGAATTAGAAATGAATTAAACCCTTATAGTTTTTATTTCATGATTTCATTTTGTCATCATATTATATATTTCTATTTTAACATTACTATATAGAATCTATCCTATAGTTATAATAGTCTTTGCATAGGTTTAACACATAATCACTCCAAAATTATTATGTTCTATTTGTACATGTTTTCTTCAAATATAGGTGATTGGATCAATCAAGTTGATATAGTCTTCTTCTTCAGTTCCAAATTTGCATACATAGTCAAACCATTCAACTCTATTCACAATTCTCTTCTTTTAGCATACATGTCTACAAATATAGTCGAGTTAGTTGATTCCATTCATAACTTTGTTTTTAGCATATAGGTTTTGTAAACACTATCGAACCAGTCAAATTTGTTAGCAAAATTTTTGAATCAACATTTGAACATCATATCATAAAATTTTATAATCTAAACTTCTTCAAACCCACAATGTTCATTATTACCCTCTGTCATTTCAGTTTTTCCTTTTTAGTATTATTTTTCACAAGTTTGTAGTCTATAAAACTACAACCCTACAGCCAACTATGTTGACTGTCTCCACATAATTCTATAGTATATCATCTATCTAGTAGATAGAGTTGACCTGTTTGAATGTGTTGTTCTAGATCTTACTTCTATAGAATTGTAGTGACCTAGTTGACTCTTATGTATTATTTTCATATAGTGTCACCTAAACTAACTTTTTACTCTTCATAATCAAGGAATTAACCTTATTTTGCTAGTAATTAATTCACCTTTCCTTTTAGTTGCTTGCATACTTAGAGTTATAAACATAGATTAAATGTGTTTTTCAGAATTACCATTTTATTCAGATTATTTTTCTCTTTTTCACATACTTCCAAATCACTTTACATATAAAAATCATTAAAAATTTATCTTCCCAAAGCCTACCTACTTAGATTTCATTAGCAAGGGGGAATCTGACTTAGTTTTATAGACAAGTATAAACATGTGATTGATGGTATATATTAGAAAAACACTCAAAACCCTTATCATTGTGGGATTATGAAGTGAGGGGGTATGACCCAATTACATGTTAGTACATTTCTAATACAATTTTTTTCAACCTAAACATCCTAAAGCAACCTTAGATTACTTTCTAGTTCTTCATTACAACTAACTTCCCAATCACATTAAAATTAAACTTAATTAAAACTTAATAACACTTATGATGAACATTTATTTATAATTTACTTTCAATTTATTCCTTCCTCTTTGATAATGCTATGTTGTATTTCAAAACTTGCATTATCTAGCATTATTACAAGGTTTGTGCATACACATAATATTTTTATCTTTTATCAAATACTGATGTTTTGTATCTTGAAGGAACCCATCAAGTCTCAATTTATCTGAGGACACACCCTAAGGTGAGTTCCAATAAAGGGGTGGGCAGACCAATGGTGCTTCATAATATTTTTTCTCTTATTGCAACTTATTACAAATCTAACTAGTTCTTAAAATATTACCCTAATCTATTACTCCTCCTTTACACACTCCTCCAGTCATTTCCCATATTTTATACCTCTTTTACTCATATAAAACCCCTTTTGAATGTTCATAGTACTAGGTCAATTGGGTCAACCATGTACTCTTATGGGTGAAATTCATTTAGGGTTTAGATTAGCTCTTGGCTGACCTAGCTAGTGGCCTAGTGAATTTTTGTCTATAACAGTACTAGATCAACTGGGTCGACCCTGTCATTTGAAATTTTTGAAAAGGATTAATATTTAATCCACATATATATAAGATCATTTCATCATTTTTAATCCTAATCAAGAGTTATTACTCACTTGTGTTTCTTTACAATCTACTCTTCTACCATTCTACTTGAGGAGTCTTAGCTTAAGGTTTTTACTTGAAGAATCTAGTCTTATGGAAAAGTCTTGAATGATTTGAACTTTATTAATGATCCTTAAAAATCAAAACCACCTCTTGTGAATCCCTTTTGGCAAAGGGAGAGATTGAGTCTTGATAGATTCATCTTTCAAGTAAGTATTCTCTAACTTTGCTCCTCTTTTTAGTAGATAGAAGTAGCATAAGTAATGGCTTTCGAATAATATTACTCTTCTTATCCATACATTAGGGTCTTAATCATACATATATTAATTGAGATTATTCTATTCATGTTTAATTTCTTATATTTACTAACTCCCATACTGTGCCATAAACTTTGGAGAGCACTAGATTAGATTTCTTTACTTTACTTGTTATTAGTATAGTGAATATGAAAATATAGTGCTTAGTTAGGGTTGTTTCTTGATTTTTTTTGAATGGAGGATTTGGAACCCTCCCTAGTATTATTTTTGTGATAAGAGATCCCCTGATTGGGTCTAGTAGATCCACATATTGGTAATGTTCCTGACTATATAATGTATCTCCAATTGGAAGTGTAAGTAGGATCTATCTTCTCCAAGTTAAGATTCATTTATAGACTTGATTCATTTCTAATTTAATAAAATTTTTTGAACCTAATGTGAATATAATATTTTCATGTTTTCTATTGTTTTATGATTTTATTTATTAGTTTTCTATATTTGTGATACCAGGTCAATAGGGATGGTATAGTTTTTAGCTTATGTGTGTAGGTTTAACACACAGTCACATCAAAAATGACTTTTATATTTTTGTAAGTATTAATTAGGTATAATTTACTTGATCATATAGGTTGACATAGTATAGGTTTTCACTTCCAAATAGGCTACTAGGTTGAATAGGTTGACACAATACTCTTATTCAGCTCCAAAAAACATGCTAGATTGATCAAGTTGGTCTAGTCAACTTCCAAACTTCCAAAAAACATAGTAGTTTGACAATTTTGGTATAGTCATCTTCACAGGCTTCAAAAAATATGGAATTATAGAACTAGGTCAACCCAATCAACACAGTTTGTAGAATTTGCAATTAATATTCATGGCACTTTAACAATAATCTAATATTCCTATGCATCTTATAAACCACCAAGGTTCTTTTCTCTCTTTCCCTATCTTTTTTGTTATTCATTACATTTCTATTTTTTACATGAAAACTACCCTTATATATAAAACTAGGTTGACTTGGTTGACCTAGTTATGTATTCTATCTTCTGTCTACAAAACTAAGTCGATACTATCGACATAGTTCTTAAAGACCCTTGCTTCAAAAATACAATAGTGACATTGTCAACAATGTACTATAATGTATACATACATTATTGTCTAAACTAACATTGTATTATGCTTCAAATTTGGGATTAACATCTTTATGCTAGTAATTAATTCACACTTTCACCTTTAGTTACTTACATGCTTAGAATAAATCACATAGTCTAATTAGGTGGATTTTCAGTATACTATTTTATTGAACTATTTTTATCTTTCTTGCACATAGTACCAAATCAAATAATCTTAAAACACATTTAAATATTTGTCTACCCAAGGCCTACCTACTTAGATTTCATCACCAAGGGAGAAGATAACTTAGTTTTCTATCCAAGTATAAACACATATTTAATGGTATATATTGTCAAATCACCCAACACCCTTATCACTGTAGGATTATGAAGTGATGGGGTAGACACTAATACCAAGCTAGTGCCATTACCAACATATATCCCTTTTAGCCTAAACATATTGAAACCATCTATAGATTGATTTCTAGTTCCCTACTTTCAACCAACTTCCTTTTCACACTTAAAATAATACTTTAATAATCTAAAAATATTTAGGATGACCATTAGTTAGAACATATTTTCCAAGTTGACTACTTGCTCTTTTCTCATTATATGTTGTATTGTAAAAAATTATAATTACCAGCATTGGTACAAGGTTCTATGTTGTGTGCCTCAATTGGATCATCATCATTGATCTAATTGATTGTGTGTCTCCTTCCATTTCTTTATTTCAAAAGTATTTAATTTTTTTTTTCTATTTGAATACACTATCGTTATATATGACACAATATTTTACATATTGGTTCTCTCCCTATATGTAGTACTAGTTTGACCTAGTTGACCTTGTATCTCTTTTACCATTTAGATAACAGTACTAAGTCAACCCAATTGACTTTATACTCTTATCAGGATCTATTTTCCCTAGTTTATAGTACTAGGTCGACTCAGTCAACTTTATACACTTATTTCTTAGCATGTATGTCTTACTTAGTTCTCTATTTTTCTTCCTTAACATTTTGTTCATTTCCCTCAAGTCATCATGAAGTCTCCTATTAGAATATTCTTGGATAAAATGAATCCATTTAGATATTATACAGGATTTTCATTTATCCATCTTTTTTCCTCCCAAGAGAACCCTCACTTTTGGAATACCTCTTCCCCTCCTTTATTTGTGGCTTGTACCATGGTGAAAATCACACCTCAAGATGAAGTAGGTGGATTTGATCTTTTTTATACTTATCAAGACAATTACCATCTTTAAACTCTTCAAACTAATGTGGGATCAATTGACATAATTCTATCCAATAATCCCACTAATAATTCATCTTCTAATAAACCTTCCCCTAATACCAACTTTGGGAGTGATCCTATAAACACCAACCCACCAATTGATATGACTCAACTTATTGCACAATTCATACAACAAATAAACATAATGAGAAATCCTAAAACCTATAAAATGATGCAACTACAATGTAATTTGATCCATATGGCTAATCAACCTCCGATTATCCATCCTCAATCAAATCCAAAATTTATTCTTCCACCTCTTAGAGATGCCTCAGGAAATGTTATTCCTCAACCTGTTATGAATAAATAAATGATTCAAAACATTTTAAAAGATCCTTTAGCTCCCTTCATTATGTCTATTGATATTGGTAACATATATCCAACTATCAAGTATGATGGGACTAAAGACCCTACATCCTTTCTTAAAACCTTTGGCAATATTTACAAAGAGTGGATCCAAACTAATACTTTCACCACAACTAAAATCTTAGTTAAAATATTCACTGGCAATGTATTAGAATGGTACAACCAACTTCCACAAAACTCCATTTGGAAACTTGAGGATTTATTCAATCCTTTAGTTGAAGAATTTCAACACAATGATCTTCTTAAAAATTTCCTCAGTCATTTCATCAATGCTAAGCAATCTCCCACTAAATCAACTCATGATTTTATCAAATGATGGAAATATTTGGCCCATAATGTTGACCATAACATGATTGATGATAATTTGTTTAAACTCTTCATCACTTCTTTAACTCTTTCTCTTCAATATAAGGTTCAAAATTTTACTCCCCAAACACTTAATGAAGTTCTTGACCAAGATAAACATCAAAACTTTCTCATGAAGCGATTCAAACCTAATCCTAAACTACTTAAAGGATATTTTCAAACTTCTATTAATGATATCATTATAAATACTCCTAAAACAAAACCAAGATTTATCAAAACTGGCATTCTTCCATCTTTTCACATTCCAGTCACTATGTAGCAATGAAATAATTCTTACTACCCTCTAAACCCTTTACTTATCCTAATAATCCTCCTAAGTGGTATGAACCTAATCAATTTTGTTTATTCCATGCTGACATTGGTCATTCCCATGAATATTTTAGAGGGCTTACTAAATTTTTTGTCTCCTACATGCTTGGTGATTCCTTTAATCATGAAGCCATGATCAACCTCCATCATCAAGAGAATAATATCACTTCTCAAAATGATAAGTTTATAAATCTTCTTTTTCTAATAATTTTTTTTTTCCAAAAATAATAATTAACAAAATACCAAGGATGTTTTTACTATTGATACTGATTATGACAAATATTAAAATAGTTCTAAATATGTTAACACTACCAAGGTAAATTATCATCGTAAGCCAGATCACAAGGATCTTGTTAATAAACCTAAGAAACCATCTTTAGAAGAACAAATTCTCAAAGATATTACAACCACAAATCTAACTTTGGAATCCCTTAAGGAAACATATCCTCCTTCCAAATCCCTAACTAATTCTATTCCTTTAAAATCTACATTACCTTCTAAAACTCGCATTGGTTCTTCTTCTAAATCTCATTGGAACATTCTCAAAGAACTCAACTCCATGACTTGCAAGATTCCACTTATGGAGTTAGTTAATACTTCCCCTTATAATTGCAAATTCATTATGTAACAATTACAATAAATTAAAGATCCATCTCCTATAAATGAAAAAATGCATTCTATTGAACCTCAACCTACCAATGTACACACTATTTACACCATGTGTCCTTATTCTAAACCATCTATTGAATTTCTTAAAGAAGACATGATTAATGATGAAATCCTTTTTTGTGCTGATCATCTACCACTATTCATTAAAATAGCCATTAATACTATCTTTATCCATAAAGTTTTAGTTGAAAAAGGCTCTAGTATTAATGTGACATCTTCGTGGCTTATCCAACAAATTGATTATAACAAGGATCACCTCAAGAAAACCCACCTTACCTATCATGGATTTGATAAGACTAATTAAAAACCACTTGGTTATATTTGGCTTCCCTTAACCATTAGACCTAAGACCATTTGAACTAAACTTATGGTTCTTAATTTTCCCCTATCTTATAACATACTATTTACTTATCCTTGGACTCATAAAATGAAGGCCATCACTTCTTATGGTAGCCAATGCATCAAATTCTTGCATATTAGTAAATGGTATAAACATGAAGTTAATCCTAACCCTTAGAGTATTTAACTTCCTAGTCTAAAATCTTAGTATTGCATCCAAGCCATTCTTAAGATCAATAGTGCTCCTTTACCTATGTTCATCAACATCAATCTAGATTTACAAGTGACTCTTAGTAATTTGGATTATGATGAACCTAATGAATTGTAACATAATTATAATATTACGAAGTTACCTCCCTATATATTGGAGTGGCTTCCTCCTTTGTTAACTCATGATCATATTATTCCCCTCATTGATGAGATCACTAATTTTACCCCTCAATACAATGCTCAGGATCCTTATTTATGAAAATATGCCTTCAATTTCAATGACTTTGAATTGGCCAAATTATTCTAAGATACTATCATCATGTCTCCATGTATGTTTGGTAACATTTGGATTTTAACTTCTAAAACTCCCCCTAAATCTAAAGCATGTACAATTTCTCCAACATATGATGATAACTACATAATAGCCCAAGCTCAATCTCAATATTTGGATGTTCAACATTATTAGAAAACTTTAGTTTAAATCCATGCTTTCAACTAGGATATCCATACCATTTCTATTGATTATGAATTAGATCCCAAAGGTCATGTGCCTCCTTTCAATCATTTTCTTTGTAATACTCTTTGGGTGGTAAAATAAATCATACCTTCTGAACCTCTAGAGATTCTTAAATATTTTCTACCACCTACAAATCCTATCATTACATTTAACCCTTCCCCCATCAAATAAACTAACACATCAATCCCATCTGATCCATCTACTTCCCTTACTCCCAAGATTACACTAGATGCCAAGACCACATATGTCCATCAAATACATTTTGAATATTATTGACATGGTAATCAAATTCTTGATCTCAAAGTAGATGTTGAGTATTATGGTTCTCTTCCCACTCTACCTAGTGATGAATCTATTCTTGAAATACTTCATGCTCGATAACCTCTAATCCCTTAGTAACATCACAAAGTTGGGAATTTCAAAATCAAAACCCCTTATTTTAACAAATTTGTTGCTAGCATTGATCCTAAAGATAATATGTTTTCTTATTTACCTAATGTACCATACCATTTCCAAGATGGTAATGCCATGCTTATCAAAGAAACTATTGGAATTGAATATGGTACTCCATCATACCCTTGACCAATTATAGTTTCTTATAAACTATCACCTCCAAATATGATAATTTTAGTTTATTTTTTGATAAATATTGTGACATGTTCACTTGGTCCTATGAAGACATGCCTGGTATTGACCTTAGTATTATGGTGCATAACATTATCACTTATCCTAATGCTAAACATGTGTATCAAAAGTAACATAAATTTCCACCAAAAATTTTGACTTTATGTCACAAAGAATTTATCAAACTTCTCAATGATAAATTTATCAAGCCAATGGATTATTTTGAATGGGTTTCTAACATAGTTACCATTTGAAAAAAGGTCACTATGGTCATGTGCATCTATATTGATTTTTATATCCTTAACCTTCCATGTCTTAAGGACAATTTCCCTTTACCTTCAATAGATGCCATTATTGATTCCATAGCTGGTTATGAAATGTTATCTCTCATGGATGGTTTCTTAGGCTATAATCAAATTCACATTTCTCCTAAGGAATAGCATAAGATAACTTTTACCATAGAATGGGGAACCTATTGCTATGTTAAAATTCCCTTCAGCCTCAAAAATATTGAATCCACTTATCAACATCTAATGACTTGTATATTTCATGATCTAATCCAAAAAATTATATAAACCTATGTGGATGACCTCATTTCTAAGTCTAAAAGTCATAAGACTCATCTTTTCAATCTTGGCATCATATTCAATCATCTTCTCAAATGTCGAGTTAGACTAAATCCTTACAAATGTGTCTTTGGTGTCACATCTAGAAAATTGCTAAGATTCCTAGTCTCTCTCCACAATATTAATGTTAACCCTAAAAATATTAGTGCTATAGTTAACATTCCCATTCCTTGTTCCATTTTGAACATTCATACTTATCTCAAAAAACTTGGGTTAATTAAATGATTTATCCCCAAAATAGCTTACCATATCTACTCCATCAATTCTCTTCTTAAGAAAGGTAATGCTTTATAATGGATGGATCCTTGTCAAAAAATATTTGATAACATGAAAGAATCATTGCTTCACCCACATATGCTTTTTCTTCCTTTGAATTATCAAACTCTAACCTTATATACTTATTCCGCACCCATAGTAGTTGGGGTAATGTTTGCCCTACAAGATTTTACTAGAAGAGAGTATGCCATCTACTACATTAGCCAAGGCCTCATTAATTATGATAAATGTTACATAAAAGTTAAATGTGATTACCTCACCACATATTTTGTAGTTGAAAACCTTTGCCATTACATGCTTTATCAAATCACTTATGTCATCATTCATTTCAACGTCCTTCATCACTTCTTCTTCAAATCATTTCTTCCTAGAGATAAAATTGGCAAGTGGATGGTCCTCCTTATGGAATTTGATCTCTAAATTATTATTCAAAAAAATGTCAAAGGACAAATCAAAGCCGATTAAATTATTATATCTCATGTGCTAGTTATCGATCACCTTCAATATAGTCTTCTTGATGATAACATTCTATTTATTGAAGGTCTCAACCAAGAAATCTCTCTTAAAGATTACTTTCATAACTTCAATGCTGATATTGAAGCTAATAATCTTAATAAAATAGTTATCTTTTCTGATACTACTAAATTGAAAGTAGTTATTGAAGAATTTACTAAAATTAATGTCGACTTACATGAGGATACTTAGACACTTAAATTTGATGGTGTTAAATTACTTCGAAAAGATATTATAGGTTGTATTCTTACAATTCTTTTTATAAAATCATCCTTTTATCTTTTCAGTTAACATTTGATGTCACTAACAATATGGCAAAGTACAAAGATCTAATCTTAGGCATGAGAGCTGCTCTTGATTTAGATATCCAGTACCTACATGCTTTAGGTGATTTTCAAATCATTTTTCACCAAGTCAATGGTGATTACCAATGAAAAAGTGAGAATATTATTTCTTATCATCAAACTATAACTACTCTCACCAAAGATTTCATTTCTTTCACCATTGAGCCTATCCCTCAAGATCAAAATTCTATTACTAATTCCATTGCTTGTTCATTATCTATTTTTCATTCATACTAAGTTATTTTCTGTCCCACTTTTATTATCCAAATAAGAAAATATTTGTCTTCTATTCAGACATCAGATTCCCTTATCTACCACATCGAGGAAGTCACCATTCTACAAATCTCAAGGTATAAAAACATCATTCAATTTATGGAACATCAAACTTATCCTCCCAACTTAGACTCCCATAAAAATATTCACATCATAAATTATATTTTTAGTATGTATTTCAATATAACATCCTTTATTTTCATAATGCTAAAGGTACCTTGCTCCATTGTGTTATGTAAGATGAGGTCCCTCCTCTTCATGAATAAGCACATGGGGGCATTTGTGGTGGCCATTACAACAGATATGCTACAACCTATAAATGCCTATGTATGAGCTTTTTTTGGCCCACTCTTGAAAAGGATGATATTGAATTTGATAAAAAGTGTACTCATTTCCAACTTCATGATGATCTAATTCATTCACCTCCAACCAAGATTCAAACTATTGAATCTCCCTGGCCATTTTGCATGTGGGTATTAGATCTCATTAGCAAACTACCTTGATCTCAAGATGGGTATGTCTCTATGATCACAACTATGGAATTTTCACCAAATGGGTTGAGGCTATGCCCCTTGTTAATTTCATCAGTACTACCATCTCAAAATTCATCCTTAATAAAAACATTTTCCACTTTGGTGTCCCTCAAACTATCATTTCAAATAATGGTGGTAATTTCAAAAACAAGGATGTCAAAAAAAATTGTGCAAAATTTAAAATCAATCACAAATTTTCCACACCTTATCATCCACAATGCAATGACCAAGCTAAGGCCACCAAAAAAATTCTTAATAAAATCCTCTAAATGATAATTCATGAAACCTACACAAATTAGCATCTTCATCTCTATCATATTCTTTGGGCCTATTAGACTAGCATATGTACTACCACTAGGGAAACATCATTCTCTCTAGTCTATGGTTCTAAGTTAGTCCTTATATTAGAATTTGAGCTTCCCTCTCTTCGTATATCTCTTCATGGTGTCATACCTGATGAAGAATTACATGAATCTCACCTTCATGCCATTGATCTCCTTAATGAACACCATATTTTTGCTTTGAAATACAATCATCAATACAAAGCCTGTATTAACAAATAACATAACAAACATGTTAACTTTCACACATTTAATGTTGGTGATCTTGTCCTTAAATTAGACTACACTCATGATAAATAAGATAAATATGCAAAAAAATGGTGGGGCCCATATTTAGTTAATGATATTATTGGTCCAAGTACCTATTGCCTTCAAACCAATGAAGGTCATATTTTCAAAGAACCCACCAACACACAATTACTCAAGAAGTATTTTGACTAACCCTTCCTTTATTTTCATGCTTTATATATGCTATCTATCTACAACTTTTTGTAGGTTAATTACATGGGTCTCACCTTTTGTAGTAGTTCTTTATTTTTACAATCCTTAGTCCTTCCTTTGGTCTATTGGTTTTCCCTTTTTCTCATGAGTTGCATTATAAAACCATGGATAGGACCTGGTATTTCTATGATGTACTATGGTCTCTTTGTTTCTTTACATTTTTCACACACTTTTTGACACCTGTTAGGTTTCTATTTTGTGAGTTGTAGTGTAAGACCATGGATAGGACCTGACCTTCCATATAAATACCATCTTTTTCTTATCTTATTTATTTTTTCAATATTTTGTGGTTCCCTCATGGGTTTCTCTTTTATGAGTTGTAGTGTAAGACTATAGATAGGACCTAGCCTTCCTCATAAAATTGACATCTTATCATTGCTTTTCTAGAATGTGTTTTGAAATGGTTTTAAGTTCTTGATATTTGTTCTCAGCTTTAGATTTTGCTTCTTTTGATAATTGGAAATTACATAATCACCTATGTTAGCATGTTTTCCTACATTTCCCTCATTCTTATGATACATAATCACACTTTACTACCATTGTATCCTTTTTTCACCCTTTATAACATCTTTTATGATTTGAAGTAATTCAAATTGTTTCATGTTTCATTTTTCTTGATTTCCTTTCCTTTCACTCAAAATTAGATAAAACAAGGTCGAAGTCAAGATAACATTTTTATTTCACCTAGATTTATGATATTATTAGACACCATGCTCTTTGAAGTTCTCTCTCTTAGCAACCAAGTCCCACATATTCAAATGAAAGTCATATTTGGCACTCATGGTTGGTTTTCCAAATCTGTATGGAGGAGGAATAGAAAAATCCATCAAGAAATTTAAAATCCAAATTATTTAAAACAAATGAGAATGATATATAAAAATCAACATACAAATCTCAAAAGCCAAAATCACACCAAAAGATGTGATTACAAGCACATATCATATCTCAAAATCCATAACTGGCCTCACAATAGAGCCTAGGTCCATTGGGGTGTGGTAGGCCAGTAGATTGGAATAGAAGAAATCAACAAACTCTATGGTGCTACCTACTTTCTCACATAAATACCTAATCTTAATAGTAGATAAATGACTCTATAAGCAGTCTTGAGGAATAAGGAACATGTTATGAGAAGGTAGGTCCATTTTGATTTTCATGTATATAACCTTTATGGGATGATATACATATTTCATTTATTGACCTAAGTTATATGTGGCTAAGATAAGTTCTCTAGATTCCTTAAATTTTAAAGTCCTCTTGTTTTGACAAACCTAATTTGAGTGTTTTGAATTTGATAAAGAGTTCCTCTACCTTGGTTTTCATTTCATTCTCCCCTCTACCCATTTCATTCCCCCTTGATAGGTAAATTGTGATTCTAAATCTATTTTCCCTCTTCTATACTTCTTTCTTCTTCACATCTTAAAAACATGCTGGCACTACTTTGTTTCAATTTTATCTATCCTTAGAGTAAAATAATATGCTTGAGTAATTATGGATTACCTTTATTTACACCATAAATCTACTTTTCTAGACTTACTTTGATTTATTTCACCATTTGTTATTATTGTACCACTTTTTTGAGGACACCTATGTCCATTTCTACTTTCATGTACATTTTCCATTGTTGAGTGAGGTTGGCTTATTACTTCTCACTCATCAATGTTGTTTTCCCTTTCATGCACCTTTTTTCATTGATTATTGAGTAAGATTCCTACTCATGCATCAATGTTGTTTTACCATTTTTTATTTCCCATATTTGTTAAGTAAGGATTGTTACTTCTCTTACATTGATGTTTGATTACCATCTTTTTTGACATGTATCCTTTTTTTGACTTGGTGAGTTTGAGTTTCTTGCTTTAGGTTTACTTGTTTGAGTTTTTTAGTCTTTAGTAGCCTTGGCTTTTCAATTACCCAATTTACTCTAAAAGTTTTGACTTGGTAATTTAGTCTAACATATCACTTGTCACCATAGTTTACCAAATTTCCAAGTACATCCCATCTGCATAACACCAGTTATCTTGACTTTTCTACGTTTGTTTGTTTTTAATCTTTAGTTTTATATTCTTGGGTTTTTCAAAATCAATCTCTATGACCTACATAATCAAAATTAACAAAATAGTAGATAGCCATATAGCAATAAAGGTAAGTTAAGGTACACATCACATTTATTTTTTATTTGTTTCCATTTCAATCATTTACTTTCAATTATTTTTTTTGTAAAATACTACAATTTTTTTTAACCTCAGTGTTGTGTGTTACTATGTTCTTTATTAAAGCACCATATCCTATTGCACTTTAGTGACACGTGATGAGCTTTGAGTGGGGAATATGTATACACATAATATTTTCAACTTTTATCAAATACTGATATTTTATATCTTTTAGGAACCCATTGAGTCTCAATATATCTGAGTGCATGCCCTAAGGGATGCATTGAGAAATGGATGGGTAGTTTATTGGTGCTTCATAGGATTATTGTCCCTTATTTCCACTTATTACCAATCCAAATAGCTCCTAAAACATTAACCTAAGCTATTACTCCTCCTTTACACACTCCTCCAATTATTTCCCATCATCTATACCTATTTTACTCACCTAAAACACCTTTTGACTATTCACAATACTAGGTCAACCCTTTACTCTTATGGGTGAAATTAATTTAGGATCTAGGTTGGCTCTTGGCTGATCCAATTGGTGACCTAGCAAATTGTGTCTATAACAATACTAGGTCAACTTGGTCAACCCTATTAGCCAAAATTTTTAGAAGGGCTTAGGGTTAGATCTGCTTATATATACAAGATTATTTCATCATTATTTATCATGATCAAGAGTTATTATTCTCTTGCACTTATTTAAAATATGCTCTTCCACCATTTTACTTGAGGAGTCTTAGCTTAAGGTTTCTACTTTTAGAATCTAGTCTTATGGAGAAGTATTGGATGCTTTGGCCTTTCTTAGTGATCCTTACAAACAAAAACAACCTCTTACAAAGCCCATTTGTCCAAGGGAAATATTAAGTCTCAATGGGTTAATATTTCAGGTAAGTATTTTCTAACATTGCTCCTCTCTTTAGTAGATGGAAGTAGCATAAGTAATGGATTTTGAATAATATTACTCTTCTTCTCCATGAATTAGGGTCTTAATCATACATAGCTTAATTGAGATTCTCCTATGCATGTTTAATTTATTTTATTTACTAATCCCCATGTTGTGCCACAAGATTTGGTGAGCACTGGATTATATTTCTTTACTTTACTTGTTATTAGTATAGTGAATATGAAAACATAGGGCTTAGTTAGGGTTGTTACTTAATTTTCTTGACTAGAGGCTTTGAAACCTCCCTAATATTATTATTGTGATAATAGATCCCCTAATTATGTCTAGAAGATCCACATATTGGTCATGATATCGATTATCTAATGTATCTCCAATCAGAAGTATAAGTAGGATCTATCTTCTTTGAGTTAGGATTGATTTGTAGACTTAATGAATTTTTGATTGTATACAGTTTGTGCTATGTGTTTTAATTAGATTAATCTTATTGATATGATTTCTTGTGTTCTTAACTTTATTTACTTATATCTATCTTTCAAAACCTTTTCCTATGTTAAGAACACTATGACTTTTATCAACACAATCTCTTATAGATTATTTATCCTATCTACCTACTATACACAATTTACTCATCTAATTATGTCTCTTTATCTCCCTATTTAGTCCTTTGTCTAAGTGGTACATAGTCAATCTATCTAACTATGTCTTCTTATTTCTTGGTTTTTTCTATGTTCATCAGTACACTTTCAAACCATAGGACTGTGTATCTTTGTAATTTTATTTCCATATCATCCCTTACAACACATAGTCGACCAAATTGAATGTGTCCTATATTTTCTATTATGTAAATTTTATTCGCATACTTAGTTGACTCAGTACCCATTATTTGACATTGTTCTCTATCTGGCTAACTTTGTCCCTATTTTTCATTTTGGTTTCCTAGTCTCAGATTCTTTCTTCAAGAATCATGAAATCCCCTATCAGAATATTTTTTGATAACCTAAATCCATTTAGAAACTATAAAATATGTTATTTTCTTCCTATCTTTACTTCCTAAAGAGATTATCACTCGTGGAGTACCTATTTTTCTCCCTCATATTTTAATTTCAACATGTTTCACATCCCTCAAATAGATGAGATTATTGTATTAGATAATTTTCATACTTATCAAGACAATTCTTAACTTTAAAACATCTCATCATAACATGGGGGAAATTGACAAAAGCCTATCCAATAACCCCATAGGGAATCTACCACCTAGAAAGCCTCCCCACAATACTAATTTAGGGAATCCTACTACAAACACTAAATCACCAATTGATACAACTCATATTTTTGCATAGATAGTGCAATAAATGAAAATAATGTAAACATATAAAAACTTCCAAATGATGAAACTATAATATCATTTGATCAACATGGCTAATTAACCTCCTATTATTCTCCCTCAAAATAATCAAAACATTATTCTTCCACCTATTAGAGATGTCATGGGGAATGTCATCCCCTAACCTATCATGAATAATAATATGATTCAACACATCCAAAATGAGCCTTCATCCCCTTTCATTATTTATATTAATAATGATAATATATATCTAATTATTAAATATGATGGGACTAAAGACCCCACATCTTTTCTTAAGACATTCAACAATCTTTACAAAGAGTGGAACCAAACTAATAATTCACCATAATCAATATTTTAGTTAAAATCTTCACCGATGATGTACTAGAATGGTATAACAAACTTCCTTAACATTTTATATGGAAACTAGAAGATTTATTTAATCCTCTAGTTAAATAGTTTCAACACAATGATCTTCTCAAAAATTGCCTTAGTTTTTCATCAATACTAAGCAATCTCCCACCAAATCAGCTCATGATTTTATTAAATGATGTAAATCTTTGGCTCACAAATCCAATCAAAAAATGAATGATGATAAATTATTTAAACTCTTTATAAAAACATTAACACCTTCACTCTAATAAAAGATTTGAACTTTTTCTCCCTAAAATTTAAATAAGGCTCTTGACCAAGCTAAGCATCAAGACTTCTTAATGAAATAGTTTGAACCTAATACTACAATAATTAAAGAATATTTTAAACATTCAACTAATGTGATAACCAATAATCCTCCTCAACCCAAACCATGAGTAGACAAATACAAAAAAACCCCAATGTTATCATAGGCCATTAACCATGTAACAAATGAAACAATTTTTACCATCCTCTAAACCATTCACCTACCCTAATAATCCCCCTAAATGGTATGACCCTAATTAATTTTATTGATTCCACATCGATATAGATCATTCCCATGAAAAATGTAGATGGCTTACAATATTTGTTATATATTTTATGTTTGGTCATTCCTTCAATCATGATGCCATGATTCAAATCTATTTTATCAAGTGTACAATAATGCTTCCCAATAGAAACAAGCTTCCAAAGATTATTCTTCTAATAACCCCAAATGTTTCTCTACATATAACCCTCAACAAGAAAACAAGGATATTTATGAGATATATGTATATTATGACTAATACTACACTAATTCTCAATACATAAATGCATCTAAGGTCAATTATCGATGCAAACTAGTCCATAAAGATCATGTCACCAAACCAAAGAAACCATCTTTACAAGAGAAACTTCTCAAAGATCCTACTACTCATTTATCTTTGGAAACAAATGATGAACCGTCTCCTCCCTCTCAACCTCCAATCACTTTTATTCCTCCTAAACCTATTTTGCCTTCTAAGCCTCATATTGGTTCTTCTTATAAAACCCATTAAAAGTTCCTATAATAACTCAAATCTATGCCTTACAAAATTCTTCTCATGGAGTTAGTTCATACCTCTACTTATCATCATAAATTAATCATGAATAAATCTCAATAAATTGAAGATACACCTCCTTTAGAAGAGGAACCTTCTTCTCATGATCCTAAACCAACTGAATTGCATACCATTGAATCCATTTGCCCTTATTTTAAACCTTCCATAGAGTTCCTCGATGAAGACATGATCATGGTGAAATCCTCTTTCAATCTGATGACTGACCCCCTTTTTATTTAAATATCCATTAATACCACCCTCATTCTCAAGGTATTAGTAGATAAAGGGTTTGGTATTAATATGGCATCTCTCTAGCTCATTCAATAACTTAGATATAAAAACTATCATCCCAAACAAACTTGTTTGACATGTCATGGGTTTGAAAAAACTAATAAAAAGTTTCTTGGTTGTATTTGGCTCCCTCTTACTATTAGACCCAAGACTTTATGAACTAATCTTATGGTCCTCAATTTACCATTATCTTACAATATACTCCTAGGATGCTCATGGGCATGAGGGCTATTGCGTCTTTCAGTAGCTAATAAATCAATTTACTACATAATGGCAAAATTTATAAACATGAGGCCAATCCTAACCCATGGAGCATTCAACTTCCAAATCCTAAGTCTCAATATCATATTTCCACTTTTCTAAAGATTATTAATGTCCCTTTACTTGAATTCATCAATATGAATCCATATCTACATGCCACTCTTGTTGATTATGATGATGATCCTAATGACTTGTAAATTACATGTAATACTTCTAAGCTAACTCCTTGCATCTTAGAGTGGCTACCTCCTTCCTTATTATCTCATGATGGTCATCGATGAGATCACTGATTTCCCTCCTCTATACAATGCCCATGAAGCATCTTATATAAAAGATGACTTCACATGTAATGATTATGGAGTGGATAAATTATTTTAGGACACTTTAAATATGTTACCATGTAAATTTAGTGATTTAGGCATCTCACCTTCCGAAGTTCCTCTTGACTCACAAGTATGTACAATTTATCCAAATTATGATGATAAATACATCATGGCCCAGATTAATCATGATACTTAGATGTTCAAAATTATTGGAAAACTTTAGCTCAAATACAAGATTTCAATCATCATGTTCATACCATTTCCATAGATTTCAAGAAATAATCTAAAGGCCATGTACATTTAATTAACTCTCCATTTATCAACTTGGGTGGTTGGAAAAATATTACCCCTTTCATTATTAGAACCTATGGAACCTTATACACCTCTTATCACACTAGTTATTCTATCTAATCCTCTCCCCATCAATAATGCCAATGATAAACCAATCAAATTTTATCAACCTTCCTCTACAATTCTACCTTCTCCTAAGATCACACTTAATGCCAAAGCCACAGATGTACACTAGATACATTCTAAATATGATTGTCATGGTAACAAAATTATTGAACTTAAAGTAGATGTGGAATATTATGGATCTCTACATACATTACCTAGTGATGAAACCATCCTTGAATTACTCCATGCCTGTGTAATTCAAATCCCTCAGCAACATCACAAACTAGGGAATTTCAATTGAAAAGCTCCTCGTTTTAAAAAATTAATCAATAGCATTGATCCTATAACAAATCCCATTTCCTCCTATCATAATGCACCATATCATTTCTAGAATGGAAATAATGTGCTTATTGAGGAAACTACAATAATTCAATATGACACCCCCTCCTAAACTGAACCTATAATAGTCTCTAGAGAACTCACACCATCTAAACATGATAACTTTAGTTTATTATTTCATAAATATCATGAGATTTTCACTTGGTCATATGAGAAGATGCTTAAAATTGATCCTATTATCAATGATATTATCAACATCCCTATACCTCATTCTATTTTAGATATTTGTACCTACCTTGGAAAATTTGGGGCAATACAAAAAATTATCCCCAAAATGGCTTATTGAATTTATTATGTTAATTCCATTCTCAAAATAGGTAATGATATGGAATGGACTTATCCTTGTCCAAAAGGATTTGACCATATGAAAGAATCACTAATCCATCCACCCAAAATTCTATTATAATCAAAGTGACTAATATGGGGGGTGAATTAATCTTTAAAACATTTAAACTCATTACCTTTTCATTCCTTAGTTATCAAAACAATATAAAAAACTAGAAACATACTAAGAACCATGAGCATGAGAGAAGCATATAATACAAAACACTTTTTTGAGTGGGAAACACTTAAGGGGAATAAAAAAAACTAAAACACAACCTGGATAACTTGTCCTATATGACCATGAATGAAGTTTTTGTTGAGTACCAACCCAAAAAGGATCACCAATCCCTAAATTTATCAAGCATCAACTTGACTTTAACAAGCACTAACTTGCTAGGAGGATACAACCCTGATCAATCACCCACTAAATCAACACTCTAAAATATTCCACCTTTATTTTTTACCTCTCACAACTGATTATGGTCTTATTTTTCACTATCACACTCAAATCTATTTCTCACACAAGCACAAACTCTCCTTTACCTTCTTCACTCAATTAGCCATCCTCTTGACTAGGTGAGGTCATATGACCTTGATAATCAATTTTGGTAACCCTATAAGATATTCATGATGGTTTATCTATACCCTCCTGATGGCATACAAGACCTCCCTCTACCTCTTCAAAGTTATATCTCATTCGATTTAATTCCCTCATACACAACCTAGATAATTAGGCCTATTAGGCCTTGTTCTTATACTAGATTCTTGCTCATATACCTATTGGTAATAAAAACACACTTTACCACTTATTATATCAATTTATTTGGACTTAGGACAAGTAATAAACATTAACCAAGCATTACAATAGGTTGGTCATACCATATATAAATAAAACACCTTTCAGGCCTTAAGGAGACCTAATGCAATTAGGCCTTCATTAGCACACATTACTTCTTGAACACCTTGGAACACTATAAAAATTATCGGATGGTAATAAAACATCATATTTTACTTTAATATACCCATACCAAGCTCATATTGTGTCCATAATGCCTTTTACCTCCAACCACCATCCACTAACACTATTCATAATTAGGCCTATGTATACCTAAAAAGTATGTCTTAAACAACTGAACCAAAAACACAAACTTGAAAAAAAATCATGGAAAAAAATAATATACATATAAACCTAATGAAATTAGAGTTATCAACATGTGCATTGAATCTCAAAAATCAAATCAAAATTACTCAAACCCTTTTCTGTAAGTAGTCACTTAGAATTGCCAATAAGCTTCAAAACATAATCATGGAAACACTAACTTAGAACACTTGTGGAATAACTTTAATGAACTTCAAATGTATATACATGATCATAAAAAATACTTAGATCAAATTAAAATAAATATACTATAATCTAAAATATAAATATTGGTCTTACAGACCAATCACATGGCTTCACTATATACATACCTCATTGAGTTAGACAAGTCAAATTGATAGCAACTTTATACCATATAAAATAATATACAAATATTTTATCGCTATGGATATGTGTTACAGGTATTTAAAAACAATCTAATGCATTTGGATTCATCCCTAGTCCATGACACCATATCCCTAATCTCATTCCCACTTTTGCTTGGTTATTCTCACTATCTACCTTACTAGGCGTTTTAAGTGATATGTCAACTTACATGAATAGTTTAGAATATTTGAGGTATGGAACCCACTAAAAATAAATCATGTTAATAATATATAATTATCAATATTCAACCTCCATCCACTTATCAACTTTGACTTGTCAACTCTACCTGTTACAATAAAGTTTTGAGAAACATGGCTTTTCCTATAGGATCCACTCACTCATCTGACATACCAATGAAACTTGAATGTAATTGGGAGAGTATTTTAAATGTTAAAAACATCAAAATAGGTCATCCAATCCATTTTGAGCCATTTCTATCAAGATCTTTCATATTGGGTCAAACTTAGGGTTTTAGAGAAGTTTAAACCACCTTACAGTCTTAACGATCATTCATAAAGCTTAGGCATTTAAAATAGAAACAAATGTTTGAAAATTTGAGATAGGGCCCTTGAAAATATACCATGAATTTATTATGTTCTCATTCATAGGCTACACTTTCCAATGAACACATGAAAGTTCTTCTCAGGTTGAGAACCCTTCATTATATGTACACATGAAACCTCAAAACCACACGTCATGCCTTTCCTTGAAAATGTTGAATTTAGAATTGGAAAATACACCTAAAAAAACATTTAAAACCTATTTCAATACTAATTTTTCCATTATTACCTTAAAAAATGGTATTGATACCCCATTAGCTCACCATTTCTCTCTTTACTCTTTAGGATTTTTATCTATAGGTCACATTAGGCCTAGACATAGACATTATAGCTACTATTATTTCACTCTCGACCTCACCCACATGATTAATAATATTATCAGATTCTCTAACACTTATGTGCATCCTTCATAGGCCCTGACAACACCACATGACCTCTTATTAGGTCAAGCAGAGTCTAGGACTAGTATAGTTGATATATATGCTCAATAGTCTTAAAACATCCCGTTATGCCTCTGTGCATTCATGTCACTAAGTCACCATGCTAATTTTTACACCAGACTAGGTTTCTTATGCACAAACCTTCTCAAGAACCCCCATGAAAAATATTTTACATCAATTACAACATCAATGCTAAGTCTCAACAATAGAAGCAATGCTCAACACCTTCATCCACCCTCTAATGACCATAATTTAATATTATACACTTCTTATACAATCATATCAGTTGAGGAAATGGTTTCCAAATAAGATAATACCAGAAGAGAATATTCCATCTATTATATCATTCTATGTCTCCTTGATTATGAAAAATTCTATACCAAAGTCAAACATGATTGCCTTGTTATCTATTTTGTAGATGAAAAGCTTCATCATTATATGATTTATCAAACAAATTATTTTATAGTCCATTATGATCCCCTCCATCACTTTTTCTCTAAAGCCTTTATCCATGGATAAATAATTGGCAAGTGGATGGTTCTTTTAATGGAATTTGATCTCTACATTATCATGCAAAAAATTGTCAAAGCATAAGTCATTACTGACCAAATCACAACAATTTCCATATTTTCTATTGATCACCTTCGAGATAGTCTACCCAATGAAAACATTCTCTATATTAAATTTTTTAATTAGGATATATCTTTTAAAGATTACTTTCATAACTTCACTATTGATTTATAATCAAATAATAAAGAATATTCCTACATCATTCTCGATACTGTTAAATCTAAAGTAGTCATTGAAGAACTTCCTAAAATCAATGTTGATTTACATGAAGACACTTGGACCCTTCCTTTTGATGGTGCCAAATGCCTTCAAGGAGATGGATCAGGTTGTATACTAACTATTACTCATTGTAAAATTATCTATTTGACATTTTGACTTACATTTTATGTCACTGATAACATGGCATAATATGAATCATTAATCCTAGACATGACAGAAACACTTGACTTAGACATTACATATGTACACACTTTGGGGGACTCCCAAATCATATAATAAAAGGTTAATGGTTATTATCAATGTAAAAATTAAAATATTATTTCTCACCATAAAATGGGCACTACCCTTGATATAGAATTAATTTCTTTTACCATTGAGCCCATCCCTAGAGATCAAAACTCTATTATTGATTCACTTTCTTTTTTAACATCTCTATTTCATTCACACTAAGTTCTTACTAATTCTAACTTTATTATTTAAATAATAAAGTCCCCATCTTCCATCCAATAACAATATTTGATTATCCATCATATTGAGGTTGTCACCATTTGATAGAGCTCATGGCACAAAGATATTATCCAATTATTTGAGCATCAAACCTATCTTTCAAATAAAATTTTTTGAGAAAAGACTCAAATTCACAAATAAGTATTTTGATATAACACTCTTTATTATAACAAAACTTAAGGTACCTTATTCCACTATGTAATAAAATAAGAGGTTCCTCCTCTCTTTAAACAAGCATATGGGGGTATTTTTAGTGGTCATTATAGCGGACATGCTACAACATGCAAATGCCTATGTATGGGATACTTTTGGCCTACTCTTAAAAATAATGATATCAAATTTGATAAAAAAGTGTAGTCCTTTTTATCTTCATGATGATCTCATCCATTTTACAACAATAAATATCCAAACTATGGAATCTCTTTATCCATTCTCAATGTGGGGATTATATCTCATAGGAAAACTACCTTGATCACATGATGGTCATGTCTTTATCATCATGGCTACCAAATATTTTACCAAATGGCTTAAATACATGCCTCTTATCAATGAAAATAGAACCACTTTTTATAAATTCATCCTTAATCAAATAATTTGTCATTTTGGAGTTCCCTATACTATCATTTCCAATAATGGTGGCAATTTCAAAAACAAAGATGTAAAACATCTTTATACTAAATTCAAAATCAATCACAAATTTTCCACACCATACCATCCATAATGTAATGGAAAAATTGAGGCTACTAATAAAATCATCAATAAAATACTCCAAAAGATAATGTGTGAAACTTGGATGAATTGGAATCTTAATTTATATCCCACTCTTTGGGGCTATTGCACTAGCATACATACTTCCAATAGGGCAACATCATTCTTACTTGTCTATAGTTTTGAATTTATCTTCCCATTAGAAGTTGAGATTACCGATTTATGTATATCTATTCATTGTATCATACCTAATAAATAACTATAGGAATATCACCTTTATGTTCTTGATCTTATTGATGAACACCATCTCTCTGATCTACAATATAATTGCCAATACGAGGCTCGTATCTCCAAATAACATAACAAAATAGTTAAAGTCCACACTTTAAATATTAGAAATATATTCTTGAAATTAGATTATAACCATGATAAAGAAGTCAAATATGCCTAAAAATGGTGGGACCTTATGTTTTAAAAGATTTTATTGATCCTAAAACCTATTGCCTTCAAACTAATGAAGGGCATATTTTTAAAGAGCCCACCAATGTGAATTTTTTAAAGAAGTACTTTGCTTATATTTCTCCCTTCTTATTATTATTTATATATGTTATCTTAATAACACTTTTTTAGGATATATACATGGGTCTCACCCTCTATATCAGTCTATTTTTCCACAAACCTTAGTTCTTTCACTTAGTCTTTTGGTTTCCCTTTCTCATGAGTTACATTGTAAAACCCTAGTTTTGTCTTTTGTGAGTTGCAGTGTAAGACCATGGATAGGACCAAATTATCCTCATAGATACCATATTTATAATATTTATTTTTCCCATACTTTTTTCACCCTCTTGAGGTTCTCTTTTATGAATTTTAGTGTAAGACCATGGATAGAACTAGGCTCTCCTCATAAAATCACCATCTTTAATTAATTAAGTATTCCTTTTCTAGAATGTTCAAAATTGATTATAAGCTTGTGATTCTTTGTTATTAAATTTGGTTTTTACTTCTTTTTTAGATACAAATTGCACAACAAATTATGTTAGCATGTTTACCTATACTTTCAAACATTCTTATGCTAAGGAATCACTCTTACCTATCATTGTATCCCTTTTTCACCTTTGTCACATTTTTTCAATTTGAAGTAATTCAAATTGTTTCATGTTTCATTCCTCTTGATTTACTTTCTTTTCATTACAAATTATACATAAAATAAGTTTGAAGTCAAGATAGTAGTTTAATTTCACTTTTATAAACAAAACTCTTACACACCATGCTCTCTAAGTTCTCTTTCTTAGCAACCAAGTCCAAAGTTTTCAAATGATAGTCATCTTTAGCACCCATGTTTTGTTTTCTAAATCCATATGGAGGAGGAATAGAAAAATCCTTAAAAATTTAAATGCAAAATAATTTGAAACAAAATACAATGATCAAAAAGAAACATACAAAATCAAAAGTAACAATCACACCAAAAGACATGACTCATAGCACATCTCCTACTTTTAATTGAAGCTCACACTCCACAGTTGGCCTCATGATATAGCTGAGGTCTATTGGTGTGAGGTAGGATAGTAGATTGGGATAGGAGAATTAAAAATAATATATGGTGATACCTAATTTCTCATGCAAGCACCCAATCTTCTTAGTAGACTGACAGTTCTGTAAGGGGTCTTGAGGAATGGGGAACACGTTATGGGAAGGTAGGTCCATTTTAATTTACATGCACATAATCCATCAAGGGATGTTATTCATAGTTCATTTAGTGACCTAAGATATGTGTGGCTAGGAGATGTTATTTAGAGTCTTTAATGTCGAAAGTCATCTTATTTTGAAAAACCTACTTTAAGTGTCTTGACTTCAATAAAGAGTTTCTCTACCTTGATTTTTCCTTCATTTTCCCCTCCACCCATTTGATTTCCCTCCTTGACAAAAAATTGTGATTATAAATCTATTTTACCACTTCTATATTTTCTTTTATTCACATCTTAAAAATATGTTAGCATTACTTTGTTTTGATTTTATCTATCCTTAGAACAAAATAATATGCTTGATTGACTATGGATTATGTTATTTACATACACCATTGATTTGTATTTCTAGGACTACCTTGGTTTCTTTTAACATTTTAAATTTTTGTACCTCCTTTTTTTCAGACAATTGTGTATGTTTTTACTTTCATGTACTTTTTCCATTGTTGAGTGAGGTTGGCTTATTACTTCTCACTCAGTAATGTTGTTTTCCATTTTATGCCTATTTTCTCAATGATGATTGAGTAAGGATTTTTAATGCTCACTCATCAATTTTGTTTTACCTTTTGTTTGTCCATCTTTTTTTAAGTAAGGATATTTTACTACTTTCACATTGATGTTTGATTACCATTTTGACTTGTATCCTTAGTTTGGCTTATTTTGTTTACCTTTCTTACTTAAGGTCTACTTGTTTGAGTTTTTCAATCATTTAGCAGCCTTGGTTTTTTAGTTACCTAATTTACTCTAATTTTTTGACTTGGTCATTTGGTCCTAACTTAGAAGTTGTCACTCTAACTTATCAAATTTATAATTACATCTTGTCTACACCATATCATTTATCCTGGATTTCTTGTGTTTATTTGTTTCTATGTCTTGGGTTTTTCCAAAGTAGTCTTTATGCCCTCCATGATCAAAACTACAAACACATAAGAAAACCATCTACTAATAAAGGTAAGTTAAGATACGCATAAATTAATTTTATTTTTAGTTATTTCCCTTTCTATCATTTACTTTTAGTTATTTTATGCTTTAAAATACTGTAATCTATTTACTTTCAACGTTGTGTGTTGCTATGTTCTTTTCTCAAAGAACCATCCCTTGTTACACATGAGTGACATGTGATGAAATTCAAGTGGGGCATATGTATACACATAATATTTTACAAATTTATCAATTACTGATGCTTTTTTTCTTTCAAAAACCTATAAATTCTCAATCTCTCTAAGTAAATGCCTTAAAGGGTGCACTAGGAAAGGGGTGTGTAGACCATTGGTGCTTCGCATGATTTTTTTCCTCTACACTACCAATTACTATCTACATAACATTCTCTTAAATACTTTCCTAATCATTATATCCTCTCTTTCAAACTCTTATAAGAATTCAATGCCTTCATTATCCCCTTATTAAGATTAAAATGTTTTAACAGTTTATGTTTGGCCCCATCGACCTATATTAAAATTGATAAAACATGTTAAGGGTCTAGGTTGGCCTCTGGCCCACCTAGACTGAGACCTAACTTTATTTTACCAAATAAATATATAGATTTGATTGGGATGAAATTTTTGGTGAATGTTTTAGAAATGTTTAGGGTTAGATTCAACTATATATACACATTCATTTTTCCATTTATTAGAGAGACAATGAGTTAATTATTTATTTATGCTTATTTACAATCTGCTCTTCCACCATTCTACTTGAGGAGTTATAGATTAGGGTTTATACTTGGAGAAGAATCTTATTTTTTGGAAAAGTCTTGGATGTTTTGGCCTTTATTAGTGATCCTTATTAACCACAATAACCTCTTGCGAAACACCTTTGGTCAAGGGAGAGATTAGTCTCCACAGGTTTATGTTCAAGGTAAGTATCTCTAATTTTACTCCTCTACTTTAATAGATAGAATTAGCATAAGTAATGGGTTTTGAATATATTTCTCTCTTCATGCATTAGGTTCTTACCTATACATATATTAATTAGGATACTCCTCTAGATGTTTAATTTTTATGTTTATTACCCTCATTTTCTGCCATAATATTTAGTGAGCACTATAGTAGGTTTTAATTTGATTTAAATTTACTTTGTGAATATGAAAACATAGGACCTATCTAGGTTTATTACATAGTGTTTCTTGACTAGAGTCTTTAGAACCCTCCGTAGTGATGTTATTATGGTAAGAGATTCCTTGGTTAGGTCTAGTGGATCCATCTTGGTCATGATCCTTAATATCTAAATTATCAACAATCGAAAGTGTAAGTAATATTTATTTTCTCTAATCTAGGATTGATTAATAGATCAATTGAATTTACCTTTGTATAAAATAAGCCTCTATGAGGCATTAGAAGTCTAGATATTTACTATTTTATGAAGATTATAACAAGTTAGTAAGGTTTTGTTAGAAGTATACAAATGCAAATAGATGTCTTAGAGGGATTCTAGAATTCATAGTCATCTTCATGGGATAGAATAAAGTAAAATGTAATAGAATACTATTTTAAAAGGCCATTTAATAACTTAAGTTAGAGAAGTTGAGGAAGAATATCAAATATATATGCGCACTCTAAGCTTGGAAAATTACCTAACAACATGATCATCATCTATCCTATCACTTTCGAGGCATACAAGACCCTTAATAGGTATAAAAAGGCCAAATTACACCATGAAATAGACTCATGATAGTTTATAATCTACTCAATAAGGTTTTGTAAGTGTGTTTTGACAAATTTCTTGTCAATAAAGGATAATTTTTTATTCTAAACCTATGTATCCATATCTATTATGCATAAATTAATGTAATTTATTTAAGTTTAAAACATATTTGAGCTCAAATTAAATTTTATCTCCTTGGAAATCATAATACCCTTGTTTTTTGTGTGAGGAAAGTCTTCTTATTCACTTATGTCACATGAAAACTAGAGCATGAATTGAAAATGAATCTTTTAATGTAATAAGCTTCTGGAACAACTATGTCTAATTTTTTTTGGTTCTCGATGTTTTGGATCAACATCTGTGATCCGTCATTAGGAGAAATAAAGGATAAATGTATGGAACAACAAGACCAACATTACTTTTAAATCTTAAGAAAATAGCTGTTAGAAAAAATTTCTTAAAAAAAATTACTATCCATTGAAAAAAGATTGAAATAAAAAAACCTTCTATAAACTAAAGAAATGCAAATAGAAATAAAAGAAAGGGTTTATAAATGTAAATAGAAATAAAATCAAAAAAGGAATAAATCCTAACAAGCTAATACGTTAGGAATAGATAAATAAGAAAATAAAAACAAATAAGCAAACCTAATAAAGTAAACTAAGATAGGATAATTTACATTATAAATAAATAAAATAAAGGAATAAAATCCTAAAAATAGAGAATAATTATAAATTTAAAAAATGAATAAAAACCCTTGAAAAAATAATATATAATAAAATTGGAGCAAACCTAATGAAGGAAAATAAAATTACAAACCTCTAAAAAATGTACAAGAAAGACTATCAATTAAAAACCAAAGGTTTCCAAGCATGGAAAATCCTAGTCCCTTAGTCCCTTCGTCTCTATTTAAATTAATAGAGTGATTTAAGATTTAATTGGATTCCCTAAGTTTTAATTTCTGGAAATGGTCCAATACCACAATGACTCTAGCATCTTCAATGTTGATAGCATGTTTAGACTTGCAAGAGTTCTCTACAAGCATTGATTTATCTTGTATTTCTAAATAGATATCAGGAACATGTTCCTTAATTTTAGTTCACACAGACCTCCCTATTTTCCCAATGTAAATAATACCACAATAATAATCAATGATGTAAACTCTACTCTATAAGTTAGGGTCCAAAGGGTCTTTGGCAGATCCTAACATCATACATAACTTATTAACAGGAAGGAACACAGATTTTATATTTCAGCATTTGAGAATCTTTCATAAGTTGTTAGAAATTCTTTCAACATAAGGCAAATAATCTATAGGACCTTCCATAATGGATTTATTACAATTATTTCTATTAACATTATCTTGAGCTTGTTTGATAGCCTTAGCTATTTGTTTCCCTATGTAACCATTCAACCTAAAAACATGTTTCAAATGCTCAATTTCTTGATCAATGTTATCATTATCACAAATTTTGAAAGCCCTAGAGTCAAAGTTTTAAGGACCCCTAATTTTTAGACTGGATGATGATGAGAAGAGGCATGAAGGTAAAGGTCTATATGAGTACTTTTTATATATACCTTTCTAGATAGGGAACCATCTTCCTTTTTGGTAATGAAGACATTTAGAAAAGGAAGTTTACCCTCCATGCCAATTTGTTTAGTGAATTTTATGCTAGGAAACACATTATTAAGATGAAAGTGAAATTCCTCCCAACTATTAATGCCATATTTACAACATAAATTAGTGTCATCTACATATCATTTCCACCATTTAGGTTTAAGTGGAAATGAGTGAAGAGCCATATCTTTAAATTTTTCCATGAAGAGGTTGGTTACTACCTGTGACAAAGGAGATCCCATTGCCATACCTTCACATAGCTCATAGATAAATTTTTTGAAGGTGAAAAAGGTTGAATTCAAACATAACAAAAATAGATTAGCTAGTTCATAATTATTAAGATTTAAGACCACTTCCATCACATCTTTGATGGGTACCTTGTAAAGAGTGACACCACATTAAAGATAACTAACAAATCAATATTATATACCTTCTTGTCTTTGATAAATTTGACAAAATCCCTTTAATCATGGATAAAAGAGGAATTATTACCTATAAGGGATTGTAATTTACTGGCCAAGAAAGCTAGAAGATGATAGGTAGGAGAGTTAGTCGTATTTACAATAGGTCTTAAAGGAAAACCATCTTTATGGACTTTTGGGGCACCATAGATCCTCGGGGTTACCTCTTTTTTTGGAATCAAATTTTTCTTTGTCCAATCATCTAAGAAAGATCTATGGCACCCTAAAAATCCATAAAGATGGTTTTCCTTTAAGACTTATTGTAGATATAACTGAATCTCTTACCTATCATCTTGTAGATTTCTTGGCCAATAAATGAAAATCCCTTGTAGGTAATACTTCCCATTTCATCCACGATTCAAGAGATTTTGTCAAATTTATCAAAGATGAGAACATAGATAATAATGATTTGTTAGTTATCTTTGATGTGGTGTCACTCTTTACTAAGGTACTCATTAAAGATACAGTGTAAGTGGTCTTGAATCTTACTAATTATGAAATAGATAATCTAGTATCATTATGTTTGAATTCAACCTTTTTCACGCTCAAAAATGTTATCTATGAGTAATTTGAAGGTATGGAAATGGGATATCCTTTGTCATTGATAATATCCAATCTCTTCACAGAAAAATTTGAAGATATATCTATTCACTCATTTCCACTTAAACCTAAATGGTGGAAATGATATGTAGATGACATTAATTTATGTTGGAAACATGGAATTAATAGTTTGGATGAATTTAACTCTCACCTTAATAATGTTTTTCCTAGGATAAAATTCACTAAAGAAATTGATATGGAGGGTAAACTCCCTTTTCTAGATGTCTTCATTACCAAAAAAGAAGTTGGTTCCTTGGCTAGAAATGCCTATAGAAAAAGTACTCATATATACCTTTACCTTTACCTTCATGCCTCTTCTCATCATCATCCAACACAAAAATTAGGGGTAATTAAAACTTTGACTCATAAAGCTTTTAAAATTTGTGATAATGATAACATTGATCCATAAATTGAGCATTTGAAACATGTTTTTAGGTTGAATGGTTACATAGAGAAATAACTAGCTAAGGCTATCAAACAAGCTCAAGATATTGTTAATAGAACTAATTGTAATAAATCCATTGTGGAATGTCCTATAGATTATTTTCTCTATGTTGAAGCCATTTCTAACAAATTAGCAAAGATTCTCAAATGCCAAAATATAAAATCCACTTTCCTTCCCATTAATAAGTTATGTATGATGTTAGGATCTGCCAAAGACCCTTTGGATCCTAACTTGTAGAGTGGAGTTTACATCATTGATTTTTCTTGTGGTTTTCCTTACATTGGAGAAATGGGGAGGTCTGTATGAACTAGAATTATCGAACATGCTACTGATATCTATTTAGAAAGAAAAGATAAATTAGTGCTTACAGAGCACTCTTTTAAGTGTAAACATGTTATCAACATTGAAGATGCTAGAGTCATTGTGGTAGAAGACCATTTCCAAAAATGAAAACTTATGGAATCTATTGAAATGTTAAAGCACTCTATTAATTTAAATAGTGATGAAGGGACTGGAATTAACCATGCTTGAAAATCTTTGGTTTTTAATTGATAGTCTTTCTTGTATGTTTTTTATAGGTTTACATTTTTATTTTCCTTCATTAGGTTTGCTCCAATTTTATTAGACATTATTTTGTCAAGGGTTTTTTTTTTTTTTTTTTTCTTAATTTATAATTATGCTCTATTTTTAGGATTATCTTCCTTCATTTTATGTATTTATAATGTAAATTATCATGTCTTAGTTTCCTTTATTAGGTTTACTTATTTATTTTTATTTTAATCTTTATCTATTCCTAACATATTAACTTGTTAGGATTTTATTTCTATTTGCATTTATAAACCCTTTATTTTATTTTATTTCTATTTGCATTTATTTGGTTTATAGAAGTTTTTTTGTTTTGAATCTTTTTTCAACGGTTAGAATTTTCTTTTTTTAGTAATTTTTTCTAACAAATTTTTTCTTAAGCTTTAAAATTTATTTTGGTCTTGTTGTTTCATATATTTCTCCTGATTATGGATCACATATGCTGATATGAAACATCAAGAACCAAAAATTTATAGACACAATTGTTCTAGAAGCTTATTACATTAATATATGGACTGTGAAAGCATCAAATATTTGAAATGAATATTTTATTAATTTAAGGATTCTTATAAGTGTCTTATGCAAGTTTTAGATCGATTAGATAAGTCTAAAACTCAGAAAAAACCCTAAAAGGGGGCTTAGTGACATTAAAAGACTCATATAGTTATTTTCAACTAGTAGAATTCAACCAAAATCTGTAGAAAGGATAAGGATCGTGTATATAAAGTATTTAAACCTTTATTTTGATTAATGAGACCCTATAAAAGAACAAAATGTGGACTGTGACAATGTTTATTGTAGGTGTTGATTTTTTAAGATAGGCAAGAACAATTTTGGATGAAAATTCTTGTAGATGAAATCAATAATCATGTTTTTAGACTTCACATTTTATAAAAGTGAATAATCTTGTGTAAGTTGTTTTGAGGTGGATAAATAACCTAATAAGTGATTTGACCTACTAAGAGCCAATTAGGCCTAGAGACCTAGAACATAAAATTGGTCCAAAATTGATCTTTATAAGAAACCAATGAATGAAGATTGGTTTATTCACAATAAATTTAATCTCCATATATTTAAATTAATTTGAAAATACTATCTAGGTATTTAAAGATTCCAAAACATCCTTATTATGGACTAATTGTTCTAAAATAGTCATGTAGGAGTCTTGAGATAGAGTTTAGGTTTTGGATTGTCAAGTGTCTTAGTGGATGTTTGAACCCATAAAAAGGACTTATCTGATTCAATTGAAAATATTCTAATATTTTAATTTGTCTATAAGAGGGATTGATTCAAAAACATATATTTCCAAGTTGTAAATAGTTTATATCAAGACTAAAATTGATTGTCTCCAAAGTTGTAGGCTTCCCTTAAGAGAGTTAAGAAGGAAAGATGCATCAAGTGACATCACCTATCTAAGGGCCTCACAAGACCATAAATAATTAATAAATAACCATACATGTTATATTTAAGCATAACGAGGCTTCTTATTGACTAAAATATGACATGCTTGACTCCTTTTGACTAATTTTTACAAACTTGGATCTTGTAGCTGAGGCTACTTCATCACTTACATAACTTGGATAAATGGGTATAAGTACTCTAAAACTAAATAAATTAATATTATGTATCAATGGTCAAAAATTTCACTTCATGGTAATATAAGTATAAATAATGTTCCATTCTCAAATGTGGACCATGGTCAAACATTACACTTCATTGTTGATAATAATAAAAACCATTTCAATACAATAAAATGAAAAACCATAAAGGTAAAAAAAATAAGAAAATAATAGAATGTCAGGTAAATGCCATATAGACATAAAAAATCAATAATACATATATTTTAATATAGGAATATAAAAAATTACATCATCTAACAACATATTATTTAATGTCAGGTGCATGTCATATACACATACAATGCCAAAAGTGCATACATTTTAATATAGATATATAAAAAAATTAAATCATCTAAGACATCCTAATCATCAAATAGCCTCCCTATTTTTTCCTTCCTTGAATAAGACTCTCCCTGGGATTCCCTACTTGTAAATGAAGATCCATTGAATGCCTCATATTGTTCCAAGGTCTGACTACAGGTCTTATGCTCATAGATCGCTTGAAACTAAACCTATTAAAATACAAATATTTTTATAAAATTAACATACTATATACATGAAACCAAGTTAATTAATTAATTTTAAACTATAATAAAAAATCAATTAAACATGCACTTACTATAAGCTCATGGTCCTGCTCAATCTACTTCTGAAGCTCAACTGGGTTAGTGGTAGGTTCATCTACATAAACATGCATGTAAAATTATGAAGAAACATGAGGAGGTGCCATAGTAATCATATATATTGGATTTTAAGATGTCATCTGACAAAACTGAATATAAAATACATTCACATAAGTTATATTTTCCCAAGTACATGTAGTAAAATTAATAAAATAAATCTATTTTTATAACTCAATTTTACAAGTTAATATGTACCTCTTTGAGTGCTTATGCAGATGACACTGTAAAAGTAATGCCTATGTTTATGTCAGCTCCTGGTGATGGAGGAGCGTCTACCCTACTCATCAATTGAACCAAAAATGTTGCTTAGTTTTCTAGAAACTATTGAAGATAGATGGGAAATTTTTATCCTTTATTAAACCAATAGTGTATTTAACAGTAGTGTCCTTGAATTTTGAGATCCTTGATATAAGACTAAAAATACATAGAGAAAATTCACATATATTATAAGATTAACTCAAAATTTTACTTCTTTATAAGTAAATGGTGTCATACTAACATGGACAGATGCAGTAGTGGATGACCTAATAGTTGGCTTTATAAATGTAAACATATGATGATTTAGATCAAATAAAGCACATGTGAAACATGATGATGAAGGCATCTACTATAACATACAAATTACATATATATTATTCAATTAATATGTAAATTAATTTCTATATTTTAAATTTGTAAATATAATTTAAAGTTAACATGAATTATATATAAATGATACTAACATTCATGTAATGACTGACATGTACACACCAAATGTGCGTGTCAAAAGCTCATCAATCAAGAGTATATAATTTAAGCCCTATAAATCAACACCATAATCATATAAAGGTCTAATTTATATAGTAACAAAATATATGTAAGGGTGGGCTTGAGTATGAACACTATGTGTATTATCTCCAACATCAGTCTTTAAAAGCCTACTCTATGCTGAATGATAGTATTAGTAAGTGCACTAAGTTCATGCAGAGTGCCAATGTCCAAAACATCCTTCACCATATAGGGAATATAAGGATGAATGATTTTTGGTTAAATATCCTTGTAGGATAATTAGGTGCATGATGTTTTGCTGGTTGATTTTGTGTAAAGCCTTTCCCTCGACCTTGAAACTCACCAGAGCCAAAATATTTTGGAATCTCATTTAAGGAAAAATTAGAGTAGAGTTTCCTCAAAATATACAATGGGACCTCATTATTTTTACATGGTGGATAATCAAAGACCATCTACCATTTTTCCCATAAATTGTCTTTAATCAAGTTATGTTATCAGCGATGCATAGGCAAATGTTTAGTGGTAAGTGGAAATGGTACATTAGTGGCTGGGTCGATGAATAAGGCACAAATTTAATCTTTTTTTATATATTTATTCTTCACCTCTTGTGCTGATATTTTTTTATCATAATGAGCCATACATATATCCCTATACAATGTATATCTATCAATTTGACTCATTAATGAATCAACTTGAGATAATATCAAATCTAGGATATTGGTTAGATAGGTGTGGTGGTTGTTGTTGGAAGTGGATCCCTTATTTTCTTAATTATTTGATTAATTTCATTTTTCCCCACTATATGTGAAGCTAAATCCTCCTACTACCTGGGGGATATTGTATAATTATATAAATTATAAGAGGGTTAAGTAGAGGGTTAGGAAGAAGGTGAAGTGGAACATTAGGATGAGGGCTAGGTAGAGGGTTATTAGGGTGGCCTCTAACACTAGAATGGCTTGTTTAAAAAAAAATATCAATCAAATAATGGAAATAAAAATTTAAAAAAATTTAGGGTTATTAGGTTTATTTTATTATCTCTTACCTCCTCTTCATGGTGGCATCATAAACATGGTGAGGTTTTCAGCTTTCCAATGAAGATAGTGTGGCATCACACTAGTAGAGTAAAACATGATCACATGAAGGACGAGAGAGATCAAAATTAAAACACAAATTAGAGGTTATAATACTTAGGTGGATTTAAGAAAAAATGACATTTAGAATGTGTATGCATTATGTCTTGGTATCCCCAAGCCTAAAATTCAAATAATGCATACACATTATGGACATAGCACACATGTGTTATGTTCATAATGCATATAACTTAGGATAAATGTCCACATAATTTTCACCCAACTTTGTGCACATACCCCTTCACCTTACATGACATTTCCATATACATATAAATATTTCACACCATTATATTCTATCCACATGTTTTTTATTTGTTTGGCCTTCCTAGTTTTAAATCATTCATCCACAATAATTCCTTAATTTGTGTCTAACTTGTTCAAAATCATATTCAAACTATCTCTAGATCATTATAATAATATTCTACCTTTAACATGAATCTATAAAACTTTAGTGCCTATATAATTTCAAAGGCATCCAACTCTTACAAACTTTTCCCATGCTAAGCAATATTCATTTTCAATTTAAAATCATATTTATGAGTTATCCAATGCATTTCACATTTTAATAGCATGATAAATTATCCAAATAGTCCCATATAAATATATCATACTTATAATCCTTTTTTTCATATATCATTTTCAAGTAAACCTATTATAATACTTTCACATTTAAATAGATGACCTTAAAAATACCAATTAAATATAAATCATAAGAATAAATCCATATCCAAGTTGGAATAACCTAATAAAAGTTAAATTTTCCATTTTATATGTGTCAAAATATAGATTATATTTTGCATTAATTACAAAAGGATCATCACACACACACACACACACACACACACACACACACACACACACACTTACTTAATAAGGGATAACTATATATGATTTTAATTGCATATTTAGAATTTAGATACATATCCATGCATAACCATTAATTTGTGTGTGGATGAGGTCAGTTAAACCAACCTTCTTCCCCTTTTGTGTCCTAAACCAAGTGTCAAAAGTGGATGTATGTTTTCAAAGAGAAGGATACAACTTTGATGTATTCAACAATTCTTATAGCTTACAAACACATAAACATATCTTATTTAAAACACAAACTCTTGTAATAAATTCATAAAATTAATGATATTCATGAATTATCTTCTACAATATTATAAATCTTCTTTAAAAACTCACAAAACTTGGCAACATCTCACCAAGGAGGCTATCCTCAATTCTAACAAACTAGCCTACAAATGCAAAGGACTTTAATCCATTTATAAAATTAAAAGGATGAAGGAATTAGAGAGGAAAACACAAAAGAGTCCCAAAAATTATTCCCACTCCACTTTTAGGCATAAAATACAAGAGAATAAATCATTTTCCACTTGGTGAAAGTAAATACAAAAGATAAAAACATCTACCACTAAGCAAAGACAAAAGACAAGTTCAAAAGGCAATCTCCAAGGATAAATTTTCCACCCTTGTCATGTGAGGGAATATTATATCATGTGAATACTTTATCCATGTACTATACATTATAAACTACCCCTTGAGCCCCACTTCACATGGGTGTGCAATCTACATAGTAAATTTTGTCTCCCATGTACATGTGCTTCCAAAAAAGATAGTGGATCTTATTTTTCACTAAGATCAAATCCACTATCAAGGTCACCACATGGAATTCATTTAATTTACCTCATTAATAACATAAAAAACCTCTTTTGGGACTTGGAAGGATTTTAGCACCCCATGCCACCTTGCCAATCAGGAATAGTGTCCACGACACCTCACTAGAGTGAATAGTGTCTTCACATCATTTATGAATAGTCTCTACATAATAGTGTTATATTCACCACATCATCCTCTTCTAGTTGAAAATAACTCAAATCCTATGAGTTTCCTTGATTGTTCTACCAAGATTATAAGCTCACACACATGAACACATGACCATATAAACACATGAGCACATGAACACACCACTCTATTTTTGGTTGATGTAAGATTACATGAACCATTGGATGATCCTACACTAGACACTTGAGGTTTTATAATGTGATCTCCCGATCACATGGATGGGGTAAATGGTACAATGACTCTTTTGGTCATGGATTTGTTGACCATGGAATCCCATTCCAACACACTAGGTAATATAGGAGGTTATCTTTAATCCTCCTCCACTTCCAACTTCTACTTCTTGGTTTTCCTTTTCTCATCCTCATACTTCTCATTTTCTATTTTAAGCCTCTGCACATGAAGCTTCTTCTTACACTTTACTTGCATTCTTGGGTGCAAAAATCCACCCATCAACTTAGAAACCATATGTTCCCAATGCCTCACCTTATCCTTACCTATCTTCTTTCTCTCAACTTGGTAATAATTACAAGACATGTTTAAAACTCCACTCATCCTTTTGCTTTAAACTTTTACCCTCATGGGGTCTTCATTAGGTATTCACTTAAATTCATCTCTAGCTCATCTATCTAATTTATGAGCTCTTCTAATCCATAAGGTGCAAAAACTCCTCCTCATCCTTGCCTTCTCTCCATCATAATCTTAGATGGTCTCTTCTCTATATCTTACACTTTCAAAACAAAAACACACATTCACATCTTCTACCCAAAAATCTCCTTTGAGCATGATTTGAAATTACTCTGATACCACTTGATGTATTCAACAATATATATAGCTTACAAACACATAAACATATCTTATTTAAAACACACAATCTTCTATTAAATTCAAAAAATCCATGATATTGATGCATGATCTTATACAATCTTACAAAGCTTATTCAACAACTCAAAACATGGTAACATCTCACCAAGGAGATTATTCTTACTTATACCAAACTAGCCTACAAATGCAAAGGAGTTTAATATATTTATAGAATTAAAAGGATGAAGGAATGAGATATAAAAATAAAAAACACTCCACTTGGAGGCATAAAATTTTATAGATAAATCATTCTCCACTTGGTGGAAGTAACGACAAAAGCTAATAGCATACACAACTAAGCAAAGACAAAAGATAAGGTCAAAAAGAAATCTCCAAGGACAAATTTGACACCCTTATCATGTGATGGAATAGTAGATCATGTGAAGACTTTATACATTTAATCTACTTTAGATATGACCCCTTGATCCTGACATTAAATGGGTGTGCAATCTACATCATAAATTTTGTCTCCCATGTGCATTTACTTCTAAAAATGCTAGTGGATATTCTTTTTGACTAATATAAAATCCACTATCAAGGTCCCCACATGGAATTCATACCATTAACCTCATGCATGAAAAAATAAAAGTTATTTTGGGCCTTGGAAGGATTGTGGCACCCTATGCCACCTTGCCAATCAGGTATAGTGTCCATGACACCTCACCAGAGTGAATAGTGTCTCCATAACATCTATGAATAGTGTCAACATGAATAGTGCTTTCTTCACCACATCAAAGTTTCAAGATATTATGTAAATAATGAGCTCCTGATATCACACATAGATACTATGCATATTGGCCTATGTTAAAATAGAGAGACATAGTCTACTTAAAAAAATGATAGAGGATAAACACTATCATTTAACATAGAAATATAAATATTGATGAATTTAACCTGGTATATTTGTACACCTAATTCATGATTTGAGTGACTCACAATCTATTTTCATTTGTTATGTTACCTAAAAACTATCTCAATCTAACATGTAATAATACCAAACTAGCTATTAAGATCTCTTAGGTTATTTATTTTTATAATAAGGGTAATTTTTCAAATCACATTATTCATTTTACATTTAGATTCATTTAATATTGCTAATAATTTATACAATCTGAATAGTTCTAATTTTTATACTTGGTTAGTTAACAAAATAAAAAATAAGGTAAAACATATTGGTGAACATACATTTTTACATAACATAGGAAAACCATAGGTTCCCCTTATGGTTTCATCTTTATTTCTAAATTTTTTTCTTAGGGTTTCATACCTAATTTTTTATTTCCTCATGCATTAAGGTAATAAATATTTTTAATCTTGGTCCTAGCCTTCTACATATTTTCATGATTTCAATTTATACCATCTAATAATGTTAGTTCCTTTGTCCATGTAATGTGAAGTACGAGATTAAGTGGTGCACTTATCAATCATAATTAGAGTCCTAAAGTGTCCTCTAAAATGGATAAAATAAATGACATAAATATTCATTCTTATTCCTCTTATTTTGATTCAAATATTTTAAATGATTATATATAAGTACAAGATTATATTATTAATAATTACATACCTAATCTATAGAACTCTAATCAAGATAATCATGAATATTAAGACAAGATCCACCATGATGACAATAATGGGGTAGATACTCACAAGTTAAAGCATTTAAAAAAAATTGAAATCAAATTCATCAGCAATCTCATGACATGGATAGAGTTTTAAAGTTAATCCTAGAATTTAAATTTGCATAAATATATAAGGTTGTTACATATAAAGAACAAAAACATGAGCCCTTCATTAATACTAACATACCTTTTGGAGGTACTCATTACACCATAGGTGTTCAAACTACCACTATTTCAATAATTCCAATGTATACACTTTTGGATACATATATGATGTCCACCCATGGTTTGGGGTAAACAAAATGTTTTATTTAGATTACTATGCCTATTCCTACACATCCAACCTATGCACATCTTACAATTATTATTCAACTGACATCCTAATCAACATCTATTACACAATATATTGAGTAGAATATTATTACTATATAAGTTAAGATGTTGCAGTTAAAGTAGGGTGATTCTAAAGCAAACAATTCAATTGATTCTCATGCTTTTATTCATAATCCATTAGCCCTGGGTATTTCTACTTATCCCTTACTTATGGGTTTCTTAAATCCTAAGATTACATTATATGATAGTAAAGGTGATCTAAAGAAACACCTAATATAATTTAATGTAACATGATTAAATTATGTCTCCAATGACAAGTTGTTGACTAAAGTATTTATGTGAAGCCTTATAGGACTATGCTTTGTGTTAGATCCATGACCACCCATCCCAATTAGTTAAGGAATTTAATGTTGTGGATGATTAGTTTTTATACATTTAGTTAATAAATATTATTTATAAATTATCTTATGCTCAAATTGGAAAAATCAAGAAAGGATCCAATGAACCAATCATTGACTACGTGCTTAGATATAATACCATATTTTATAACAAGATAAATCCTATGTCAAAAAATGATTTACAATATATATTCAAGTAATTTTTTATTTCCCCACTTCATATGTCTATTATGTTCAATAAATTTAAATAATTTTATGAGTTATGCCATATAGCTAGATATTGAGAAGTTAAGATTATTACTTTGAACAAGATTAAATATATTTATAATGCTACTGCTATTTCAATAGTTAAGTTTCAAAGCAAATCAAGTTAAAAAATAAAAATGAATAATACTAATAATGAGGAAGAAAATAATGGTTATTATAGTATCATATCTTACTAATCAACTTTTCTTGTCCAATCAATAAAGGAGGCAATTTTTAAAATTACCTCAACCTCAAATGCTTTTGTAAAAACTACTTGAGTAAATCTTGATGTCTCTCCCTCCACATAAATAAGTTGATATGAGTAATCATGTACATAAAGGATGTGATATTAACTTATATCATGAATTCTATAGATGTTACGGATATTATATAAATAAATTATTTAGATTAAGACAAGATTTACAATCTCATTGATTAAAAAATATTGAGCTTAGTACACTTATGAATGATTACGGACCACAAACAAATGAGACAACTAACATAATCCCAAAGGACATATTAAAATTCAATAGAGTTTAAAATATTTATTTTACCATAAACCTTAGATTAAAAATCATTAGCTAAAAGCATGTGTTCTCTAAGTGTTGCCTACATGACATTTAAAAATTTTACCACTATGGATGAAATAGCTCATATATACCCTACCCATTCAAGATTCAGACATAATAATTAAATTTTATATTTCAAGTTTACAAATGATGAAACTAAATTTGAAACAAATATGCCAAAGGTTACAAAGTCCCATGTGTCATTTTTGAAAACCCCATCATTCACACTACATGTTTTTTTTTTTTAAAACATTGAATTCAATTTGAAAACACTATTGATATACATCATGCATTTTATATATTATTTATTTATTTTTAATTCTCCTCTCAACCAGGTAAATTTGGGGTAGCCTATTCTACTTATTTAGTAGCATAAAACATGAGCATTAAGTATTACAAGAAAATCATAAAAGCAAAAAAATAGATTTTATGAGAATAAGGTGGGAAGAGTTAATCTACCTAGGTAAGAATAATCTTAGTCTATTTTGGAAGGAACTTTAGCCAAAGAAGAAGAAGAAAAATAATAACATCATTACTAGTCAATGGTCTGATTATGAAAAACAACTATATGAGTAGGAAATAGAGATTGAGCCTCTTCCCGTGATTAGCGTGACATCTAAGCTTTTCAATATATAAGAGGTCAAGGTTGGCATATGGAATTTGGGGGTTGGAAAAGCTAAGAACTTGGTTGAAATTTAGGAAGAATACCTTAAATGGGGGGTGGATATTCTTTCACCCCATATTATGAGAATATTCAACAACATTATTCAGCATGGCTTCCCTAGAGATTGGATCACCAGCCTAGCAATTCCTCTTTTTAAGAATGGAGACATTAACAATCCCTCCAACTATAGAACTATCATGATCAATCTATTGTTTGCAATTTTTTTGGTAGCATGGTTGAGAGAGAAATTAGTGGGTGGGTAGAGGAGAAGGGTAAGAGGGAAAAATGGCAAACATGGTTTAGATATAATCACTCTACTTTAGATCACGAAGTCACTTTGAGACACAACATTGAAAAAATTTGGGATGAAAAGGAAGAGGCTTATTGCTATTTTGTTGACTTTAAAAAGGCTTTTGACATGGTCCCTAGAGATAAGTTATGGTGTAGAATGAAGTAACTTGTCATTCTAAAACATCTTAGAGTGACTGCTACATACTCTATGAAGAGTTTCAAGTTAAAATTAGAACTTCAGCAGGCATCTCTAAAATTTTTAGGAGCAACATTAGATTTAAGCAAGAATTCCCTTTATCACCCACTCTTTTTGGCTTATACATTGACAAAATTGAAGAATGGTTAAATTTACAGGGTGGGGATGGTGTTCACCTAGGGGAATATGTGATAAGGCTCCTTTTATATGATGATGACTTTATTCTGATTGCTAAGTCCCCTCATGGATTTCAAGAGCACCTTGATGCCCTTGAGCTTTTTTATAGAGATTTTGGTATGCAAGTCAATACCAGTAAGACCACAATCATGACTCTCTCCAACAAAAATAAAAATATCTAACACACATTCCTCTTTGAAGGAAATAATATTGAAGAGGTAAATGAATACAAGTACCTCAGGTTTAACTTTAATAATACGCTTAGTCGGGAGACTTGCAGAAAGAAAAGAACTTTAGGAGGTTGGAAAGCATGGTATGCCCTTAAAAATAGATGTACATAAGCTAAATTATGGGATTGGAAAATTACTAAAACTCTTTTTAGACTATTGGTAATCCTGGTGGTGCTTTATGGGTGTGAGCTTTGAGCTAGCAACTTGTCAAAGTCCAATTGGAAGCAAATATAGAGAATTCAAAAACACATGATCATAAACAACATCAAGGTTAAAAGTTTCAACTCCATATGAGATCTTGTTAGATGAAATAAGGTCTATTTCAATGGGATCCATGGCAATGGTATGTCTCGTGAGATATCTCAAAATAATTGAACATATGGAAATAAGTAGGTGGCCTAAGGTAGTTTTTAGTGAGGTACCTAGCAAAAGAAAAAAAGTCTTGGATGAAACAAAATAAGTGAATGGTCAAGTGGAATATCTATTTGAATGCTTGTTGTACCGATAACAAATATATAAAATATTTTATCATAGATAAATTACACAAGTTTATGTGGGGTGGTATGCTAGGGAGAAAGAAGAATTACTACCTTGAGGTGTTCAACTCCACATGTGATCATCAACAAAAGGCTTACATTGGGGCAAATATCCCTTGGAGAGATAAGACTTTGATTTCTCAGCTTAGTACTAATTCCCATAAGCTTTGATGTAAAATAAGAAGGTGGAAAAGGCCTAAAGAAACTTGGGAAGAGGTCATATGTGAATTCTACAATGTGAGGGTAGTTGAATCGAAAAAACACTTTATTTTTGATTGAGATGCTTACACAGACATCAGGGAAAAATATGTGGGCTTCCTAAAAATAACTTCTTATCATGGTCTTTTTATAGAGGGGTCTTTGGAGAAATTTGGAGAGCTCATTCTTCCTTTGAATAAAAGAAGAAATATAAAGCAAAAGCAAATTTGACTGGGCTAGTTGTCTCATAGGCTATTTATTTAGCCTTGTGAGCGTTAAAATATCTTCTTTTTTTCATATTTGGTGTTTATTCACACCTCACTACATGCAATAACATGTGTATTTAATTTTAATTTGTTATTAATAAAATGAGAAATGTTGATCTCTAGGAAATAATTTTCATGATTTTTCTAGTTTGATTCAATAGAAATTTACTATTGAATAAATAGACTCTAGGAGCTCAACTTATTATATGAAGGATTAAAATGAATGCATCATATAATGAAGAATATGCTTTTAACATTTTTAAATATAAATTATCTTCAAATAGTTTGCTCAAAAGGTTGAAAAGTAGCATTCATTAATTGTATAAAACACTTTCCATCATGTAAAATGCATTTTTTATAATCAATCATTCTCTTATAGAAATGAGGAACAAAGAATTAATGCCTACCAATTCTATAGGTTTGAAATAAACATGGTAAATATTTACACAATGAAAGATAATAGCTATAGATTAAAGAGGATGGAAATATCATAAATTTATAATATTCATTGTCATTAAATCAAAAAATTGTTATGGATATGTAGCAAACCCAAAAAATAGGCCCTAGAAAATAAGAATTAGATAAAGTTTGTTTTCTTAGAATAAAAATTTTCTTATATAAATGAGGAACAAGAAATAAAGACTACTAATACTCCAAGTTTGAGAAAACATATGAGAACTATGCTCATAATTAAAGATAAAATCTTCAAAGTTCATTCCATAATCAACGACTCCTATTTTTTCTCAATTACTAACTTTTTTCAAGAAATGAAATCATTTAAAGTTCAATCTTATATTTACCTGAGGAAGTTGAAATTATGATCTACCTTTTTATGTTATTATTATAGTATAAATAGTGCCCACTAATCTTTCTCAAAAATTTATTCATATTTTGTTCTTACATATTTTTTTTACATGTTTAAAATTACTTCATGCATCTTTTTGCAAGTAATTTTTATAATCAATAACTACTATTTTTTCAATAAATATTCAAATAAGTTTTATACATAAGGAGGATAAAAGAAATCATCAAATCAGATAAATGATTTTGTTAAATAAGAAAGTCATAATCCTAAAGAGTTACATAACTAGAAATCACTAATTCATAGAATTGCATGAGCCTTTATTCTCAATGCAAAAATCCAAGCATAGTAGATATGGATCCAACCCAAAAATTGGGTTTTTAAAAATAGTATTTAGAGAGTGAGAACTAATGACTATTTTCAGTCACCATGGAAGAAAATAATTTGAATTCAGATTAAGGCTTCAGGATCAATAGGGAAGGCTTATTAAAGTTTAGTAAAGATTCTATGAAAAAGCAAAAGACTTAGTGTATTTTTAAATGTTGTCCTTCATGATTTTTCTATAAAAGGTCACATTTTTTGTTGAAGAATAGTTGGAAGCTTTATGTAAGTATTTAAAAAAAATTGAATACTTTATAAAAATTGTTCAAGATTTTAGGACTTCAAGAGAAATGTTGCAACTAGTCATAATTTTTGTTTTGAATAAAAGTTCTAAAGGTTAAAGGTCAGGAAAAAAAGTTGCAAAGGAAGCTCAAAGAAATATTCAAGACAATTTTAAAAGTGTTTGGTCTTTAAAAAAATTATGCAAAGACTATTTGAAACTTTTATTGTAAATAAAAATTCTAAAGACCAATACCTAGATAGAAGTTTTTTAGCATAAATTATGAAAGACAGGGGATTAAAAAAAGATTTGATGACAAATCTTTCAAAGACAGAATTTTGGAACAAAAGTTATGAAAGTAATTTTCATAAAGACTAAGGAAATAATAAAATTCATGACAATATATAATCCAAAGACGTGGTTATTTAGAAATTTTATGAGCACAAAGTTCCATAGAAAAAGTGCACAAAGAGAGAATCTCTAAATAATTACCATCTGACTTGAGGAGACATAAAAAACATAATAGATCATGGTTGATAGGCATCTGCCTTTCATGAGGATATCTTACCTGACTAGCTCTATAGCATCAAAGAAAAGTTTAAGCTCATAGTGATCTAACTTGACACATAATAGTTGAGATCAAGCCCAAGTCACTCAATGGACAAAGACAAATAGATGGTAACTAGGTTAGTGTTTCTACAATAGATGACACCGATCTAAGGACATTCCCCAAGTGTAATCATATTTTTCTAAAATAACATGTCAATATATGTAAGGGAAGTTGGAAAGGACTGAACTATAGATGCATGTATTAATGAATATGATTGGAAAAATTGACCGAAGTAGTGGGATCATTAAAAATATCCCAAGGCAGTGATCCTAAGAAAACCAATCACATTCATATACATGAAATCCTCTGAATTGAGTTATAGCCATTGAGTGATTAAATATTGGTTGCTACACAACCAATGAGAGAGTGCATTAAGTATAAAAATTCAAGTTTGAGATAATACTCACCATGTCTTGAGGATGCAATCACGATCCCAATTAAATTTGGCCATCCCTATCTAATTTATAGAGAGATTATGTGTCTCGAATTATGATATTCATTCAATTTTCTCAACCATATTTTTTTATTGTAATCAATGACCCATGGGCTTCTATTATCTACAAAACCTAGATATTTCATTATAAAAAGGTTGACATTTATAGGCTCAACAATGATACAAAACATTTTCCTCTATGAGCCTTTTACCACTTAAGCCTTTCATTTTAATGAGAATTGATTTTTCCTTTCTCCATTTTATTGCATTCTGTGTGCACTTTGTATTTTGTTGATCTTTTCCTATGGATAATATTCATCCATCATTAATGTTCATTCCTCAACACCTCTATCCATAACTTGGATATATATTATAAGTTGTATGTTGTGTACACATAGGTCTATAAAGACACCACCTTTGGATCATTTTTCATTCCTCTTGGTGTTGTATTGCATGTTTTACCTCCATGAAAATTACTTATGTAATTAAAGTATTTATTTTAGATATTGTGTGATATTTTGTTGTCCTTTATAATTTGTAGTGTGTTCTTCAAGGCCCATTGTGGTACTATATATAATCTTGGTGGATCGCCATTTTACATTTTAACAACACCATCTCTCCCTTTACCCTTAACTAAATTTAGACTTAGCATTAATATTAGGTTCAATTTATGTTATTTGTAGGTCTGCATGTCAATCCTAAATTATATGCATTTAGATAATAAGGAAGTTGACCTTATCCAAAGGTTTATCCCAAGGAGTGAAAGAGACCTACACCTTGGTGGATTATCCCATTATCTCACTAAACCATCTTCCAATTCAATAGGTGCTTAATTCGACTGAGAACAATTTTTGACATGCCCAGTGGGACTCATAAAAGGCTTAACTAAGAATTCGATGTTATTCTTGGTCAATAGTGTTGAAGACACTCTACATAGAACCTAGTGACTCTAATTATTTACGGTTTAAAAATATCATTGCTTCATCTATATGCAAATATAAATGAGATCATCTTTGAGAGGTATTATTTCTCATTCTATTGAATTACTTGTAACTTCTGATAGAAGAAATGTTAGAACATCATCATCTCTTATTAGGAGACCTAGTGATTCAATCCAATATTCCCCTAGAGCTTAGTCTACCCATATTTTTGGGATATTTTCCAACCTAGAGGAAGGTTATTTTCTATTCCCTTCATGGATTCCCAAATAAACTAGCTCTTTATGCCCTTTAATAGATTTAGTCCTTTGGCTCTCGCTTAGTATGATGACATTCTAGTTTCAACACTTAAACGCTTGTCATATTTTACTAGTGAGAATGCAGCCACCCTAGTAAAATACATACAAGATATTGAAAATATCTACTCAGTCTATAATGTCACCAAAAATAATGTAGTAATCAAGCTACTCATCTCTTCTTTAAAGGGAAAGTCCCTACAATGGTATAGGATTCTAAAACCTAATTCCATTCACATTTGGGATAAGCTAGGAGAGCAATTATGCAAGTAATTTGAAGACACGAGTGTCTAGTTATCCTTGATGGAACAACTTACCACCATTAGGATATCCTCACATGATCTAATGGGTTGATTTTAATTTTAGATTCTAAAGAGTCTAGGATAGAATACCACCCTTATTTAATTCATCTCCAAATATTACATTTTTATATTATTTAAGGGCTCTAAATAGTGATATGTTTGTAATGGTCTAATATATGGGAGGAGGAGTAATCCTTGATGCATATGACATTGATATAAGGCCTGAGAATTATGTAATTTAGGTTTGAAAATTTTCTCCCAAGCCTCCCATGCTTCTCTTTATAGAACCACCACACAATCAGCCTACTACTCAACCTTCATTATCATGTATCCCTACTACATATAATCCACCAAATACATCTGTTACTCCTATTTAATTACATGAATTTAAATAACTACTACATAATTTTGGGAATGAACTAGTAACCTTAAATAGGTAGAAAACCCAATGTTATAGACCATACCAATTGTTTAATCAATCTTATCAACATGATAGGTATCTTTATTAAATAGTTCACAAAGCTAAGGCCTACTCACTCTAGACCACCTAATATGTAAAATTTAAATACATATATAACCTCTAGATCTCTTGTTCCTATTCATAAAAATCTAGTCCAAGATTATGAGTGGTGCTTCCCTTGTAATTAGCCATATAATCAAGCTACCTACACAAATGGAGTGTTAAACCAAGATTTCAGTGCAAAGTATATCATACACTCAGGAAAAGACAAAGGAATCAACTTCATAGAGGGAATAAGTGCATGAATAGGCCCAAACATAGGTGGATGAATCCACTTTGGTAAATTTGTAGGAGAATGAGTTCACTGGCATAAATCAAAACCAAGAATCAGATGCAGTCAATAATCCAGTGGCTTATAATATAAGGTTTAAAATAAGGGAGATTGAGGGAAATAAATCTTCCTCAGTAGGCCAAACCTCTACTTCAAAAGTTCCACATTAAGTTTCTAAATATAATTTTACTCCTATTACCACCTATGCCCAAAAAAATTAGCCTATTCAAAAGGAGAATCAACTTCAATCTAGTTAGCACACTAAGGAAGAGGATGTTATCCCAAAGTTTTAGATGAAAGGGACTCAAATTCCCTTCAACATAGTGGAACAAATGAATAAAACAAATTTAAATGTGACTATGTGGGAGGCCCTGTCCATTCATTCTCAAAATAATTTGTTGTAGGAAGCATTGGAGAGATTTCATTCTCATGAACTGATAAGAGCCTTTCCAACTATTTTCACAATCTTGTGTCAACCCAAAAAAAGGAAATCTTGGAAAAATATACAAGCCACTATCATTATATATCTCTTTCATCATAGGTAATCACCTCATCCATAATTTTATGATTGATTTAGGTGCAAGTATCTCAATCATGCCCTAGAAGATAGTTGATATGCTAGGTATAGAGTATACCCCAGTTACAAAATGAGTTATTCAATTAGATTGAATAGTTGTTAAAATTGTAGGGGTTATTAAAGGCTTAAACCTTACCTTGCATGCATGTCCCATTTTATTAATTACCCATGACATCCTTTTATAGACATGCCTACCCTTTTTTCCATTTGTCTTCTAAGAATATTTACTACAAAAAATGGTATATACTTGTCATTTAACTAGTTACACATGCTAGTAAGAACTAGATATGGAACCAAGGTGACTATCAAGGTTAATCCCATTTTTAGAGATCATATAGAGCCATACTCACCTAATCCCATCAATAGGAACTCTACAAGGCATGACCTTGAAGATAGTTAATTCTTATACAATATCACCACACCTCTAGAGGAAGTCCTATATGTAACATGAGATGATTGGGATAAAAATCATTATGGATTTGATCTATATTATTGTATTGAATAAACAAGAATAAGAAATTACTGCATCTTTGAGAATGAATTTGTTGTGTCAAACCTCATAAATACTCAAGATGACCTTAAAGGCACATTTTAGTTGTTCTTCAATGGCTCTAAAAGCAAGAATGGTGCAAATTTAGGCATTATGATGATCTCTCCTCAAAAAGAGAAATACTTTCACACATGAAGATTGTAATTTAGTTACACCAACAATGTGTCCAACTATGAGGCATTCAATCAAGTCATCTAATTGGAAAAAAATAAAGGAATTAAGACAATAAAATGGTTTAGGGATAGTGACATGGTTGTAAATTAGGTGAGAACCCAAAATGCATCCAAAAACAATTTGTTAAGGATTATAGACATAAATTCTAAGATCTCATTGAAATCTTTGATGCTTTCAACATACAAGTTATGATGAGGGAGGAAAATTTTGATGTAGATATGCTTGCCATGGAAGGATCTCAATACAATCTCCCTATTGATGTTGTGAGAGATTTAGGATAACTTATCAAGTTTATAGTTAGAATTGTAGTGCCTGATAATGATGTTAATTGTCAAGTGTTTGAGTGTGATGAACAAATCATCAATTTTATACAAGAGGAAGTAGATTTTTCTTCCAAAAATTAGTTAGCGTTGAAGTCACAATATGAGTATCAAATAATCCTATTAAAATAGAGACAATATATCCAAAGGATTTGTCATGCTAGAGAACATATTAAACTCTAGTGATCAGTTCAAAGGCAAAAATAGAAACATGATGGTTAAAAAAGATATTTGTGAATAAGTGGTCATCTCAACTAGTAAGCTCTTGAAGGCTTGAAAGGCATGCACTCAACCTAAAAAGGAAGGGTTTATTCACCTTTGTAGAAACTATGATGATATATTCTCATGGAATTACCAAGTTCTCAAGGGTTTTGACCCATCCTTGGCCCAACATACAATTGACTTAGACCTTGATGCCAACCCAGTTAGGTAGAAGAAAAGGCCTATAAACCCCAAATTAGAACCACTTATGAGGAAGGAAATAACCAAGATCATAAAGGATAATATTATATTTATTATCAAACACTCCTCTTGGGTAGCCAACCTAGTCTTGATGAGAAATAAAAATGGATAGATTAGGTTGTGCATGGATTTTAGGGACCTAAATAGAGAATCCATAAAATATCACTATCCCTTTCCACTCATGGAATATATCCTCCAAACAATAGTAGGATCTAAAAGGTTTTCACTTCTTAATGGATACTTGGACTATAATTAAATATTAGTGTAAGAGTTTCATAATTCAAGACAACCTTTACCACCAAATGGGGTATCTATGCATATAAAAAATGCCTTTCAAATTAACCAATGTCAGTGTGACCTTACAAAGAGATACATGCATAGCCTTTAAGGATGATATAAATTATATGATCTTAGTTTACCTTTATTATGTCACTATTTTCTCCAAATGTGTCATTGATCACTTGGATCTTTGATAGATGTAAGGAGTTTGGGGCATCTTTAAATTCGAAAAAGTGTGTATTTGTTGTCCATGAAGGTTAGTTATTGGGACACATAGTCTTCAAAGATGAATTATCCATTGATATAGAGAAAGTAGAATCCATCATGTCCATTTCTCTACCAAGCCACAAGAAAATAGTCCAAATCTTTTTGAGAAGGACAAAATTTGTGAGAAGGTTTATATAAAATTTTGCTTCCTTGGTCAAGATACTTACCTTTATGCTCAAGAAGAGTTCCACTTTTAAATAGACAAGATAAGGTAAGGACAAATTTGAAGTAATGAAAATAGAAATATCTTAAGCCCCCACATTTGTGAATCCATGCTATGACACTGATTTCACCATCTATGCTTTTGGAGGAGATGAAAGCATCTCAATAATCTTAGTACAACAAAACAATGATAAAATGGAGTGGCCTATTTATTTATTTATTTAATCAAGTGCTTAAAAATTATGAATTGAGATATAGCTTCATGTAAAAACATGTGTTATTTATATTAAGAGAGTTAAATAAATTTAGACACATGCTCTCTAATAAAATGATTGTACTAATGGTCTCATATCCACTTGTGAAAGAGTTTCTATTGAATAGAGATATCAATGAAAAAGATATGGTTGTATCACCAAGGTGATGGAGTATGATATTGATATCAAAATCAATAAGATCATAAGAGTAAATGGATTTTGTAAGTAGTTACCAGTTAATCTAAAAGCTAAAAGTAAAACAATACTTGTGTTGCAAGAAAAATGAATAGCTGATCAAGATCCTCCTAGTTTATAAACCAAGATCATGAAGGCCTTTCTCTAGTTAGGTGAGTATTTATAAGGGCTTGATAAATATTAAACAAGACATTTTAGGTTACAAGTTATCCCTTATATTCTTGTCAATGATGTGTTGTTTAGAAAAGACATCAATGGATTTATTTTAAGATGTATAGAATAGAATCAAACTAAAAATATCCTTCATGATTTCCATGATGGATTGTTAAGAGGACATTATAATCTTAAATATACTATTATTAGTATAGATTTTACCCTTGAGGCAAAGTATTTTCAAACCTACCTCATCTAGCTAATATAATAGAATCACCTTTAAGTGTGGGTAGCCAAATGGGTGAGGTGAGTCTCTAGTTTTGGGGCCAGTTCCCTTGATGTATCATCTAAGATCAACTACTAAACCTAATTTTTTAATAATGAAAATGGTTAGAATAAAAACATGAAACCAAACCCTATAGTATAGGAGGTGATGCACTAATATGTTATGTATCCTATACTTGATCCTTCAACAACATTTATGAATAAAACAAAGACCTTTTTTTAGCACATTATCTCTAAAAGGACTCCTACACATTAATAATTCACATGGAGGCCATGTCAACTACCTATAAACTAAGGTTAATGAGTGTAAGTTATGATAAGAGACACTAACAATCAATTTCCTCTATAAGTAAAAGCATAAGTGTGGACATCTAAAATTGTCCATAGCTTTCTTTTGATCAGACTTTAGATTGAGTCCTACCAACCATTGTAAATTAAGCCTATGAATAATGGAATGTCCAAAATTTACTTGTGCATCATTCATCAAAGATCAAAATCATATTGAAGCATACTTAATTAAGGTATCCTATTGTATGTAACAATAACCTCTCACATATTCATCCCTAATCATTTTGCAACATCATAATAGTCAATTTGGCCTATGGACCTATTAAGTGGGGCACATGAAAAAATATCAAATATTGAAATGGATACATGTCTAATCAAAATTAATTAATAATCTAAACTAGATTAAATTCCTAGTTGAATTATTCATGTGTAATTAATGAAAATCTAGAAAAAAAGATTCAAAAATCTAAAATATCCTAGCATTTCATCATTACCTTTATGATTTGTCAAGATCTTTGGGAATATCCTAAAATATCTATTTTGGAGACCCATGTATATTCTTTAAAAATCATAATTACTTGACAACTATTAACTATATTGGGTTTATATTTGACTCACCTAGGTTAGGTTTGTGCCCATTCCAAGCCTTATCTCAACCCTAACTCACCTTGGGTGAGAGTTAAATCCTTAGGTGATAAATACAATGCCTTGCCTATTGAAACCTAAGATTTTGGTTAAAAGTAATTATTCTCAAATATATTCCACATGATCTCATAAGGCAAAGTTATAATGAAAATTTGGAGAGAGGAAATACATTTGATTTAGTATTATAATACAAAAATTTCCTTGCAAGGATGTGTTATAATTCCAAAATCTTGAGCCAAGCTACAACTAGACACATTAAAGACAATGGTGACAAGGAGACAAGGAGGCAACAAGATTCATTTTCCAAAGACTCTTTGATGCACAAGCCAAGTAAGCCACTCAAAAATGTATTTGGAGGTCCAAAAGAAGGTAAATTATTTTTTATCTTTTACATTTTAGTTGTGCTTTCAATTGTATTTTGTTACTAAGTTCCCCCTAAGTTCTAGGCTTGGAGTGTAAGTGTTTGTGTGTTTAGTTGAGTTTTTGTTATTTGAAATAAAATTATACTAACCTCCCTTCTTGGATTCCTATGATCACTAATGGCATTCCAAATGGGACGTTTTGGAGCATCCAATACATACAAGGAGACTAATATGTAGCTTTTAGTTTTGCTAAAGAATGCTTAAGAATATTCAAAATTCAAGTTTTACCTTTGTTTTTCATGTATTCTATTTTTTAGTGACACATAGTTTACATTGAGATCGACATCAATTTTGATAAAATAAACATAGATCCGACCAAAACCAACATTGATCCACTCAACACTGACATCGACCCTTGTGTACATAATAGGGTATGGCAGAAATTTGTTTGACATGTTGTTTTTGAGATTTCTAGTTTTCATTTTGTTCTTAAAATCTTGAATATCATTTTATTGATTATTTTCTTGTAGGACTTAGTCTAATTTTTTAGTTTTATGTTCATCTTGGTTACCATATTTATGTGAGAAAACGTATTCTATTTTCCTTTTTTTCATAGGCAAGAAGGAATCAACATCTATCCTTGATTGACTGGCATCAATTTATATAGATTAATATCGATCCCTTATTGGGATTAGTTTTCACATTGTGTAAGTCTGAGTATTTACAAGTTGATATTTACCGAGAGGTAAATATAATTAGTTAGTTTGTTAATTAGAATATTTTTATATAACAATATTATGATATTAGATAGATATTATATTGTCACATATGGTGTTTTTTTATTAGATATATATTACAAATAGAGTTTGTAATATATTATTATTGTACGGGTAAGTGGTTGAAATTTTATAGGGATTTGAGAATACCTTATTATAGGAATTAGAGGTCTTATATATTTGTAAGTGTGTTCAAATAAATTAATAAGAGTGTATGCAAAAATATTATCAGAGAGTGAGAAATAATATTATGGTGTGCTTGAAATAAATTTGAGTTTTTCTGTGTGTTCGGCTCTTTAAATTTACAACAGTGGTATCAGAGTAGAAAACATCCAAATGAAAATCCTATGAAATGTTTGACCCATGCTTCAAATTTCATGCTATACATATTGGTCTTACTATAATCAAATGAATCTTGCATCTCTAATGAATAACACCCTATAGAATTTTATCTTGTATCCACTATGAAGAATGAATTTAGCTTATCTCAAAATCTCTAAAGCATGTTATATTAGGTATAAGATAAAGGTACTATGGGAAGGTATTCAATTGATGATCAGGATGGACAAAATGCCCATTCAAAATGTAGTTTGGAATATATTTGTGTTTGCCTTAGACCTTGCATTACAATACATTACAAGCCATGATGAAATCATTCTGTAATTAGTTGATTTAGTGTGATTTATTTATTCATATAAACTAGGGTATCCAACTGGATCATGGATCATAGATCTCACTTTATAGATCTAAGTCATAACTACATTGGAGTGAATTACTAATCATAATTTAATCTTGGATAAGAATGATAATTACATGTGCAAATCATTATTTGTGTAGATCATTATTTATTACCTCTTGTACATCACCCAACTATGCCAAAGATAAAAAATCTATGGAGTTTGAACCAAAATCATCCATGTGATTTTTATGTTGCATGTGAGGTGACTCGACCCTATTAGATCTCTTTATGTGAACCTTATACTTGTTAGTATCAACATCTACATAGTTAATGCTCCCTACTAAAATGATGGCCTATAGATTAGAATTTGTTGTCTACATCACTTATGTTTGTCATTACATATTAAACACACTAGATCACACCTATTTGCATTCAAATGTATCAAGCATACTATATTCATCTCAACATGTATTTCTAGAAAAACAAAATAGTACAAAGACGATGCTTTAAATAAGTCTATTTTTTAGTTAAGTCAGAAAGAATCAAAAACATTAATGTTCATTATTTATTTGGTCCATAAAGTTTATTAAATTTTTAGTGGTCTTTAAGTTTTTTTAAAATTAAAAGTAAGTCATTTTATTTAAAATTTTAGTCAAGCCTTTTAATTTTGTGAATTATTTATGAGTAGTAGTCATTGTCTTATACATGGGTCTTCAAAATTCAAAAAGTTGTTAGAGTTAAATATCAAAAAAATAGTTTTTGTTCATAATGATTAATGTCCAAATTAAATAGTAAGTTATTATGTGTTATTGTTAATTTATAAGAATTAACATGTATTTTAGGTCTTAGGTGTCAATATTGATGTTTAGATTTGGGTTAATTTTCAAGACCTTTATGTCATTTTTTGTAAAGTGTCCTGTAATATTGTCAAAGTATCAACAATGATTCAAGAATCATTTTGTATGTTAAGTCATAAAAATATTATGTCATATAAAGTCAAAAAAATTTCCTTACAGATGCATTTTCACTTGTATGTGACGTCTAAAAAATAAAGGGGTTCTAATTTATATGGAATTAAATAATAAAGAGCCTACTAGAACCATTAGAGCATCTCAAAGAAAAATTTGTTGAGTAAGCAATATAACATATTAGAGGTTGGAGGATACATGGAGGTTGGTGGTGTTTTAGCAACCTCTCATCAGTCACCAATGATGGGGCTGCACCAAGGATTTGGTGATATTTTGTGTGGTATGTTATTTTCAGTTGTGTGGATTTCAATTTTTTAGTGTAGTGTGGTAGTTACATTTATTTTTCAGCATGTGTGAAAAATAAGAAGAGTTTTACATGTTCACTTGCGAATGATATTCCCATATAACCCTTTTGTATATTTACATTGGAGAATGTTGATCTGAAAATCATTGTAACAATCATGATGAAAGGTTAGTGGTAAACCTATGAAAACCATTTTATAAGGTTAGTGGTGATCTTGAGAAAACCATTTTGTAAGGTTAGTGGTGCACATGAGAAAACCATTTTGTAAGGTTATTGGTGAACTTGTGAAAACCATTTTGTAAGGTTATTGATGAACCTAGAAAACCAATTGTAGATGAGTGTGAAGGAAGAGATGTACTATGGCACATGTATTTAGAGAAGATCATGAGCACACAGAGGTGGCATGTTGCAATAAAAAAATGAGATATATTGCACCATGTAAAAACTATGGGCAGAAATGTTGGAATTAGTTTTCACATTCTGTAAGTTTGAGTATTTACAGGTTGATTTTTACTGAGAGGTAAATATAATTAGTTAGTTTGTTAATAAAAATATTGTTATATAATAATATTATGATATTAGATAGGTATTGTATTATCACATATAGTGTTTGTTATTAGATGTATATTACAAAGAGAGTTTGTAATATATTATTTTTGTATGGGTAAGTGGTTGAGAATTTGTAGGGATTTGGTAATCCCTTATTATAGGAATTAGAGGTCCTATATATTTTTAAGTGTGTTCAAATGAATTAATAATAATGTATGCATAAATATTATTATAGATTGAAACAAATAATACTATGGTGTGCTTGAAATAAATTTGAGTTTCTCTGTGTGTTCAGAGCTTTTAATTCACAACATACTTGTGTGGATTGACATCGATCTCTAAGAGAAAAAATAGAGAAATTTGAGAGCTCATTTTTAAACCTTGTTTTCTTATTCAAATTTGGGCTTCAAAGTAGGCAAAAACACTCTAAAAATTGTAGGACCTAATTTGAAAAAAGGCAAAAATTTAGAGGTGGTTAAGTCTTGAATAGTTTGTTTAATGCCTAAAAAGAACTTAGGTGTGTTTATACTTAATTATTTTTTAAAATTTTTACAATATTTTAAACTAAGGCCAAGGGGCCAAATTTCATAAATATTTTGCTTTGGTGCATTAAAATAAACACTCATACTCAGATTACATACTCTTAAGAGTGTTTTATTTTATGCTTTTTCTTTCAAAGTTGTTTATTTTTGTAAAATGATTGATACATGTATGCACTCCCCCATCCCCTTTAGGTAACTCCGGTGACTAAAAGTGATTTTTATTTGCATTTATGCCTTGTACAAAGGTTTAAAATAACATCATTAAGGCTTTCCTTGAATATATATTGTTTGGGTGATCTAAACATGACCGTAAAGTCTTTTCACTTGTCATTTATTTTTATGAAATTTGGCTTGTGAATGAGAGTTCATAACCTCCTCATGGGTTCTATAGGGAAGTGTTGACCTGAGAATTAATCTATTGGTATCATTTCAACCCCACTCCATATTGGGTATATAAATTGAGGTTGACTTATTGGGATGTTTTCTTGAGCGGTTAAGCAAACTCTGTTAATAATATACTACCTTGGACCATAGGGGTAACTCAAACATCACACTACACTAAGTAAGCAATGGATGTAGTGGTTGTGAAAAGGACAAGACATTTTCAAAACAAACCAGTTGATTTATATCTAAATGATGTGATCATCCCTTGTGTTAGCCACACTTGGGACCATCTAGAAACATGTAAAAATTTATTTTTAGAAAAAGCTCACTTTCTGTAGATATATTGTTGATGCAGGGCAAGTAGCCCAAAGTTTCATGTCACCATACAATCTCTTGAGAGAAGGGGGTGTAAAAAACCTACTTATTTATGCATTTTTATTTTTGGATTAACATTTAAAATACTCAAGAGCAAGTATATTGATATAATTTGAAAGTATTATACAATCTTGTCAGTTTTAGGATTTAGGACATTACACTTAGGTATTTATGTCATTTTATCCTTTATTGCATGGTTTTTGAGTCTAAACTATCAATTTTGTTTGTTATGCCACGTAAAAATGATTCTTGTCTTGTACATCACTCCTTTTATTGAGGAGGTGTCACATTGTCTATTTGACACCATACCTTTGCCTTGGTATTTTTATAAATCTTTGAGTGTGTGTCACTTGATTGAAAAGGGTAACATTACATTGCCCAATCCATTTCAATATTTGTCCCTTGGATTATTGAAATAAACCATTGATCACATCTTTAGAGAATGATAATGTCATTATATTGTGTGAATCATTTCATAGACTTGTTTGTCTTTTGTCCAATTTCCATTTTTGAAACCAATACATGTGGGTCTTTTAGATATTTACCTAGTACAGTTATGACATTCAACTTCATCTATTTGTTATTTGATTCAAAAAGGCCTAGTTTCTTAATTTGAGTTTTTAATTAACCTCAACAAGTTCAAATCCAAACATTGATTGATTTATGTTTATGTCATGTAATTTGGGCCTAGACATCAATCTTTCTCTTTTAGGTTGTGTAACTTAGATTAATTCTTTACCCAATTTGAAAACTATTATTTATGCCTAGATTTGGGAAAAACAACTTACCTTATTTATTCCTTTTGTTTTATACATCATACCAATTGATCAAGTTCATGTCTAAAGTTGAATGCCTAGTCTATGCCAAAGTGTTTTAGATTTGTTAGATTAAATCATACCCTTACTTTTAAAGTCTAGTTTTTTTGCTTGTTTTGCCAAAAGTCTTAGCACATGCCTATTTTGAGCCTATATTTTGATTTCGCATTTGGCCAAAAGATTAACAACTTTTATTTTCTTAAATTAAACTTGTTTAGAACACTTTATCCCTAGAGTTTGGCATTCTGATTTTAGTTCATTCACTTGACATTTTGTGTGAGACATTTAATGTTAGCCATTTGACATTAGACTATTTTGTACCAAGTTTTGGTGTAGACCTTTTTTTGGAGATACAGATCCATCCTTTGGCCAAATTATACCAAGTTTGAAATATTTTTCCTTTGGACATTTTTTTAAAGAATTTGTATAACTCTAAGCCTTTTATTATGAAACATTCACCATTGATTTGAATATGCCTCACTATACTCATATTAGATCCATGTACAATCTAGGATATGGTAATGTGGTCACACGAGAAGACTTTGTGTAAGACCCCTATGGTGATGATGTAGTTTGTGAGATGAATCCTTATCCACTTTACAACACTCAATTGGGGGAACAAATCCAAGATCCTTTAGCTCACTATTTCATCAACATGCCTCCATACTTAGAGTAGGACCAAAAGCAAACAACATAGTATTTAACTAGTGTATCATTGATTGTAGACCAAACTCAATAACAACCATACTATGTTATGATGCCATCATCATGTGACCCTTATTTATTTGATCATCACTTGCTTGAAAATAAGGATGAAGTTTTAATCATAGCCATGAAGCTAGGGGCCAAGTTTTTAGTATACTTCCCCCATGATAATTTTCCAAGTGTAGAAAAAGTGCCTTACAAAATACCTTATAATCCAAACATTGAACAAGCCTCTTGTAACAATCCTCAAGCTCTAGTGTTGATGTCATATCAGGACCCACATATGTATTTCATAGGAAAGGGGATCATGGAAGACCACTTCATATAGATATAGATAGCATACCAAACCTATTTAAACTTAGTGTGAAATTTTAATAACATGACCATGTCAAATTCTCCTCTTATTGAGTTATCTCTTTCAATAGGAGTCTTAATTAAATTGAAAGGACAAGAAAATTAGGGTACATACCCATTCATGTAAAGCACTTTGTTTGGATACATGTTTAATGCCCTTTCTATCAAATAAGTGTATTTTAGTTATACACAGATGAATGAGCCAAACATGGTGGATAACACACAAGTGTCATCCAATCCTAACCAAAGTGGTTTAAATGCACAAATGACTAGTCCACAATAAAATGTGCCTTTAGTTAACATTTCAAGTGGTTTATAAATATAGGGGGAAGGAACTTATCCTTCTTAACCACAATTAGGCACCTATAATCATCATCCAACAACTTATTTAAGCATGTAACCACAAGGATTAAATATTCAAACAACGACTAGTGCCTTGCCTTAACAAAATGTGATGAATGTTACTCCACCATAATAGGTGACAACTAACTTTCCACAACAATAAGAATAAACCAATATGACAATGTAATTGAGATAAAATATCATTCCACCTCAATAATGGGAAACTAATGTTCCACCTCACTAAGTAGTGATGAATGTCCCTCTTTAGATGTAGACGAACATATCTTCATAAACAATGTCTAATAAACAACATACATCTATTGGTTAGAAAAAATATTGAACACTCTATAAATGTCTACTTCACAAGATAGGTTCATGCAACAAAGAGGTTCTACAATTCCACAAGTTCCAATGAAGAAATAATTTCCTTTTGTTCCAACTATCCCACAAATCCAACAATAGGGTCTTGCTTCACAGTAAGTTCCCCTTAATCAGCCATGTATGATTAGTCAATAGTAAGTCCCTAATCAACCTCAATAGGCATATTACTTCACCTAAAGCCATATCCTTCCATCTAATCCACAATTTCCCCAAAACTAGGCCTATATAACTAATCCAAACCATAATATCGCATCACAATGCATGCAATTTAAATAAAATCATCCTAATCCATGTATGCAAATTCTTAGTCAATTCCCTAACCAAACTAATATTCCTTATCAAATCATGCCTCCTCTATACCTCAGTCAAAGTAATCCACTTTTAACCACCCAACCTTTACCTTAGGCCAATGTTCTATCAAGTTTCCTAGTGCAAGAACTGCAACAAATGAAAGATACAATTGTCATCATCCAAGCTGGGAAAGAGAACAAGAAGTTTAAGTTGGATGACATGTGTTCTTACCCATTCAACATGGAGTAAATGCAAATACCATTTCCTCCAAGGTATAAACCACCAAAATTTGACAAATATAAGGGTAAAGGAGACCCCAATGCCCATTTAACAAAATTCTTTGTAGCTTATTAACCAGTGGCCTACAACAACATTTACATCCTAGTATTTTTTCCAAGGAGTCCATCAGGACAAGATTTGGAATGGATTTTGAAATTTTTGAAGAACTTAGTATCTAATTTTGATGTTCTTTTAAAAACATTTTTTCAACATTTCTCCTGCAATCTTGAGCATGAGATTTTGTTGGTAGATTTGATGCAATCCAAAAAAAAGGTTGGTGAAAGATTTGTAAGTTATCTTCAGTGATGGAGAGCACTTTCTAGCTGATTCACCCATAGTTTACCAGATAAATAATTAACCATTGTGTTTACCAAAAATTTTCACAATGAGATATCTTACCATCTAGAGCTATAGTTTGCACACACTTTTAAATAAATAACTGACAAAGGTTTATTGATCAAAATAGACCTTATTAACAAAGGGATTATCAAGATAACCTCATCAAAATAGAACCAAAACAAAATAAATGGAAAAAATCAAAACCTTAACCAAGTCCAAGTGTAATCATTATAACTAGTATAGGCCAACAATTATGAAAATTCCAAGCCATATAATCGTAACAAGAATGTTGTTTCAAATGGAGTAATTGAGTCACAAAATGTCTAAATAGTACAAATAGTATCTACTCAGCCTATGTCACATATTCAAATTACTCCTAACCAATAACCTTTGCAGCAAGAATAACCTTCACAATAGCCTAGACTAGTGCAACAAATGTAATAACATTTTCCTTTACAAACCCTTCCTCCAAGGAGAACTATGCCTACTCATCAGATATTTAGTAACCTTGGAAAACCAATTAAATCCATGTTTCATAAGCTAGTCACCACTAATTTGATTAGTTGGCTATTCTAAATCACTATCTTGAGGGTATTCATTATCTGGATTGGTATAGGAAAAATGAATTTTGTGAATACCATTAAGTTAATGGACATAATTTATGCCATTTTATGTAGATTAAACATATTATTTAAAATATGCTATAAAATGGGGAGATAACATTGGATAATAGAACTTCTACTTCTAATCAAAACATTGACATTTATCAAAACCCTTTTCCACAACATAACAACAACCAACAATAGCATCAACAAAGGCTAGAATAATAACAATAATAATATCAATATATGAGACAATAACAATAATATCAATAAAAAAACTAATGTCATCCAAATGGATAGAACTAAGGCTAGAATGATGTCAATAACCAACATACTTACCACACAGTTACACATGACTATAACAAAGTTATAGGCCATCTTGTGGGAGGTCACATTTTCACCATCTCCTTCAATCTAAGACCAAGTATTAGCCAAATAAGGCCATTGCTAATCAAACCCAAATAACCTATGCCAGTGATCCTTTCTTGACCTAAGATTACATACATTTATACTAGTAAGTAGGGGTTACTACTTTTAGACCTTATACCGATAGATAATAATTGATCTACAAGGTCATCGATAATTGAGACTTATCCTATTTGGTCCCCCACCACCATCATTTACTATCAATAATGGTCCTATATCTAATCCTGAGTGTGAAATCATAACTCAACCATCAAAGATTACCATACCAGGACTGTAGCCATTTGCCACTTCACCAATACAAACCACTATTTTGGCTAAGAACAATCCATTTACTATGGTAAAATAGAATATGTTTGATATTGTGGAATAATTTTAGAAAACACCCACACAAATTTCTATCTTGGATTTTTTGCATACATCAATGATCCACAAGAACATATTGACATATTTCTTTGGCCAATCCCAAGTACCTAATGACATAAGCCTAGATAAATTTTATGCTTTGGTTATATATCTAGCCCTAGGCCAAATATTAATCTTTGACCAAAGTGATATGTTGTCCCTTGGTTCTCTACATAATATTCCATTATACATCAAAATTATCATAACATGGCACAAAGTGAAACATGTCACCATAGACAATGGATTAGGTATAGATATTATGTCTCTAAAGCTCATCAATATTATCAAGTATACAAAAGATAATCTCCAACCACAAAAAATCACAATCAAGTCATATGATAATGAAGAGGGACAATAATAAGGCACCATCAACTTATTACTTATCATTGTTCTATTGACCCATGATACACTATGCCATGTGTTAGATCTTGATTTTTCATACAATTTATTTTAGGTAGACCTTGGATACATAAAATTTGTGAAATACTTTCAATATTATACCAATATATCAAGTTATCTCATTTAGGTATGGAGGTCACCATTCACAAAGATTTTTATCCCTACGAACATTTCAAGCATTTGTAGGTTGAGTATGAAAAATATAACTACCTTTCTGGATTAAATATAGTTCCCAAAAAGGACAAGGGGAAATAAATTATTATTTATTTACCTGAGTACAATTGTATTGACCCAAACACCCTTGATTCATCTTCCCACATGCCCCCTCTTGAAATGTCCAATCATTTTACCATCACCACTAATGGCCTAGGAGAATATTTGACCCACAATACATTCCACATTGCCACGCTTCTATAGAACCCTAAGTCGTATGGAATACCTAGATCCAAACCACTTTGCATAAAATGGTAGTGAAAAAAAAGGCAAATTACATAGTCCCACACCTATCATTTTCACATGGACCACTAGTCAAGAACATGACCCACTTGTAGATGATGAATCCTAGTTATAAAATAATAGACTAGCTAACTATTATAAAAATTCCAAGTATCCTATTTTAATAGGATTATAAATAATCATTCCTATCAAGGAAGAGGTTTGAGCCCAAATAAAAAAGGAACACTTGAGCCAATTTTTGCCTCTTGGTATAAAGGAACCTATGGTCTCAGATTTAAACCACCTGAAGGTGACCCCACATATCTTATTTATGTTCCAACACTAATGACTAGTGATGATGATGATATCAAAGAAAATTTTGATCATAGACATTATGAATACCTAGCCAATACCATTTTATTTGATAGTCATGACATTTTTACCCTTATTCTAGTCATTCGCAATAATCCACTTCCATTATATCACCCTCAAATTATAGACTAGGACCAACAAGAATCCACAGTTCATATCGACAAGTTTGAGAATGATGAGGCCTTTTGAAAATTTCTAGGCCTAAGGGACAATGTTCCATTGGGATAACATAAACATAGGTTCTCAATCAGAATGGATCCCATTACCTATTTTGGAGAATGGGTGAACACCCTTAGCCATAAAAATGAATAAAAAATTGAGGTCCCAAAGTAAACATCTATTTGAGGCACTTTTGGACCCAAGAAAAAGTAAAGAGAAAGGCCAGTCTAGTGGTGAAAACCTATCTCAGGTTCCATTAGATGAGGGTGTTTAACCTTCCTCAAACATAGCACAAGAGACCACTAATGATGAATTTTCCTATGGGGCCAAGTTTAGTTTAAAAGAACAACATGCATTCAACTGAACCATTCAAGAGTTTCCAATAGTGTTTATCACATGACCATACCATTAGTAAATTTTGATTTATCTTATCTAAGAGAACTTGAAGATCTAGTCCAAATAGAGGAATATGTCATTTTATGCCAATTCAAATCTTTACCAACCATTCTAGAAGATGGTTCAACTCTTCTTGTGGAGGAAACTACATAAGTCAATATCAAGACTCTAGACAACCCGAAATGGATTGAATTAGGTGTATCCCTCACTAAGGAGGAACATGACATCTTTACTATTATTTTGAGTGAATTTATTGACATATTAGGTTGGGCCTATTCCTACATGCTAGGTTTAGACCTCACCTTAGTTTTACACCACCTTGTTATACATCTTGATGCCAAACCTATGAAATAAAAATTATGTAAGATGCATCTTCATATTGTTGTTTTAGTGAATAAAGAGTTCAAAAATCTCTTGGATGGGAGATATATTCGATCGATTGAATATTTAGAGTGGATATCAAATGTTGTGCTAGATTGTAAGAAGCCATAAAGAATTAGAATATGCACTAATTTTAGAGACATAAATAAGACCTAAGCCAAGGACAAATTTCCTCTACCAAATATTGACATGATAGTTGATTCCATGGCTGGGTATGAAATGCTTTCACTGATGGATGGATTTTCAATATACAATAAACCTTGATTGTACTAAAAACCCAACATAAAACAACATTTACCACTCCATGGGGAACCTTCTATTACCAAGTTATGCCATTTGGTCTCAAAAATGGTGGGTCCACATACCAAAAATCCATGACCATCATATTTCATGATTTGATGCATGACATTGTTGAAGACTACATTGATGACATACTAGGAAAATAAAAGACTAGGGTTGATCATCCAACAGTACTAAGGAGAATATTTGAGAGACTACATGAATACAAGGTCAAAATCAATCCTAAGAAGTGTGTTTTTGGAGTTACTTTTGGTAAATTGATAAGATTCATTGTGTCTCATCAAGGCATTAAGGTCGATCTAGCCAAAGTACAAGCCATTATAGAGATGTCACCACTAACCAATTTAAAGTAGATCTATAGTTTTTAGGGAAATACCTAGTTTATTAGATGTTTCATTTCTTAGTTGGACAAACAATTCCGCCCATTCACACATTTTTTGAATAAGGGCGTCACATTTCATTGGGATGTTGAATGTCATAAACTTTTTCAACATTTGAAGGACTATCTTACCAATCTACCTATTTTGTTAGCTCTTATGCCATGAAATTAATTCTTACTGTATCTATATTTCATATACAAATCCCTAGGGGCACTTCTATCTCAGCATGATGATAATGAAAAAGAACATTCTATGTACTATTTAAGTCATACACTAGTCGTGTATGAGCATAATTACATGCCCATTGAAAAATTCTATTTAGCTATGGTCTTTGCACCTAAAAAAATATAATATTACATGATAAATAAGACCATAATTATTTCAAAAGTAGATCCAATCAAGTATATACTATCTAAATCATCTTTACAACACTATATGACCAAATGGATCATGATTATGATCAAGTTTGAGATAGAATATGTCAACCAGAAAGCCATCAAAAGATAGGTTTTTGCAGATCAGCTTGCTAAAGCACCCCTTGAAAATACCAAACCTCAAGCATTCCAATTCCTAGATGAGTCTATTATGATCATCATTGAAATAACTTTTAAGTAGTATAACTGTAAGTTAAATTTTGATGGATCATTCATAGGACATGAATTGGTGGCAGGCCTTTTATTTATAACACCATAGGGGGATCTTATCCATAAATCATTTTGGATCAGATTTCCTTATATTAATAACATGGATGAATATGAATCACTCATTATAGGACTTTATTAGGAAATAAAATGGGATATTCAACATCTTAATGTCTATGGTGATTCTTAGTTAATCATCAATCAAGTTATAGACCATTTTTAGACCAAAGACGACAAGTTGGTGTCCTACAAGGCCATAGTCGATACTCTTAAATAACATATTTGCAACATATAGTTTGAATAGATTCCAATGGATAGTAAAATAATGTCGATTCCATGGTCACCATTGGATCTTTGATTCATCATATAGAAATGACAAAAGAATATTAATTTCTCATTAAAAATCTACTAGCACTAGTTCATGAACCTTCAAACATTGTAATGATATCTGATATTTTTGGTCTAAAATATATATGGTATTCATACCTTTATGCCTATCTTCATGACCAAATTATGCCACCTAACCCATCATGTAAATAATCCAAGGCCTTTATCCACCATACCAAATGTTATACCTTACTTGGACCAACCCTTTACTTCCATAGCTTTGATGAAACTCTACTTCATTGTTTAACTTTGGTAGAATCAACATTAGCATTACAAAAAGTTCATGATGGAGTGTGTGGGTCCCACACAAGTAGGGCCATCCTCTCTAAAAAGATCCTATGTACTGGGTATTATTGGCCAATGATGGATGCAAATGCAGCTATTTGTGTGATAAATGTTAAAGGCATGCCAATTTGATTCATGACCTAGCCAAGAATCTAAAACCAATGCTTACACCATGGTACTTTCCACTTGGGCCTTGATCCCATTGAGAAGATAACCCACCTCAATTGACAGCCATAAACACATCCTTATCGCTAATGAATATTTCACTAAGTGGGTTGAAACTATACCCCTCACTTATGTGAATAGAAAATAAATTTCTAAATTCATATTCAACCATCTCATTTTCCATTATGGTATCCTATTTGACATTATATTTCATAATGACACATCATTAAATAACAAAGATGTCAAATTATTGTGTGTTGAGTAAAAAATTACTCAACATTTTTCCATAGCATATTACCCACAAGGTAATGGCTAGGCATAAGCATATAACAAAAACAATTGTTAACATACTTAAAAATATTGTCAACTATGTTGGCCATGATTTTCAACTCCAAATATTCTACATCTTCTAGGCATACCACAACAATTACCATGCCCCAACTGGATCCACTCCATATTCACTTGTTTATAGCATTGATTCCATTCTTCCCATAGAGTTCGAGCTGATTTCTTTATGCATATCTTTGAAGTAGATACTAGATGATGAATATTATCACATAGATCACCTAAAAGAGATAGAGCTACTTGATCAGAAACACATGGCCATAGTTAATAACCTTCAAGTATATAAGAACCAACTTCGTGGCCATTACAATTAACACATCATACATAAAGAATTTGAGCTTAGTGATATTGTCTTGAAAGAAAACCAATAAAATACCATGATTGAAAAGAAACATAAAAGCCAGATTTCCTCTTGAGGGGAGAGGGTCTATGATATGGGAGACCCTCAAGCGTGGAGCACATTTGGTTAAGCAAGGCTTATTCTGGATGTGCCGCAGTGGTTCTGAGGCTCTATTTTGGATGGACTCATGGGATGGGTTTCCCCCACTTTTACAGTCCCACCCGCATCTCCAAACCATGGCAAACTCTTTTCATCTCGCTGGGTGGAGTGAGGTGAAGCATTACAAAGAACCTTATAACATAGGAGTGACTATTGGTTTCAGGTGGAAACACTCCTCGGATTGGCCACCTGGAGGCTCGCCGGAGGAGAGAGATGAATTAGCCCTTATCCTGAAGAATAGAAGGTGTGGAGCGTTGCATGGATGTGATGAATTGGCCTGGAGTGGGGACTCAACAGGGAGGTACTCTGTGGCTGCTGGCTACAAAACTTTGCTTAAGCAAACAAGAGAGTTTGGGCATTTTCAATGGGGAACGAAAGTGTGGAATCGAATGGCGTGGCCCAAATGTAATTTTTTCCTCTGGCTCCTCACGCACAATAGATGTCTCACCTGGGATAATCTGTGTCGGAGAGGATTTCAGGGACCGTCTATTTGTGTGCTGTGTTTTAGCAATGAGGAGACAGTGGCCCATATGTTCTTTCAGTGTCCGTTTGCTCAACAGGTTTGGCACCTGTGGTGGAGCGCGTGGAGAACCCCTTGCAGACATGTCTCCTCTGTTAATGAATTTTGGGCCCGAATGGGCCAGGCTCCTCTTAAAAATTCCTTGCTACAGACGGCTTGGGCGGTGGGACCATCCTTCATATTCTGGAATTTATGGTTGGAGAGGAATAGGCGCATCTTCAGGGGAGAGCGGATGGATTTTAGGCAGCTGTGGAACAAGATTGTTGTTTCGCTGCAGGAAACGTGCTTGGCCAAGTATGCGCTTGAAGTCAAAGTGGAACAAGCTGCTGCGGATTTGCTTGGACGCCTGGGAATTGACGTCCCCAGCGATGGCGTGGGAAGGAAACACTCTGGTCTGCCAAAGGGTAGGAGCCAGTTGGCGCGACCAGTCAACAGAGCTGGGCATTGGATGCCCCCAGACAAAGATTGCATCAAAATTAACACAAATGGTTCCTCCCGTGGGAACCCAGGAGCTGCGGGTATTGGGGGAATTGCTCGGGACAGTGTTGGTAACATTAAATTTTTGTTTTCCATTTACAGAGGCTGTTATACTAACAACCAGATGGAAGCTGAAGCCATTCTTGAGGCGGTTGAAAGCTGTTTTCAGGAGCGCCATTGTAATGTCATCTGTGAATCGGATTCACAAGTTGTTGTTAATTTGCTAAATAACAGCAATTCTGGTAATACTGATTGGAGTTTACAAGTTATTATCCAGCATATTAAACTTTTTAGTTCGTCTCTGAATGAGATTTCTTTTCAACACATTCCACGGGAATGGAATGAGGTTGTGGATTGCTTAGCTAAGTGGGCCTCGGAGAATGGGGCAGATTGGAGAATTACGGAGGAGAATCTCCTTCCGCTGAATTTGTATCAAAAGCTGGTTCATTTGGTGGATCAGGAGAAAAACTTGTAATTGGCTTTGCCTGGTTTCTTAATAAATTTTTACCCCCGTCTTAGTTAAAAAAAAAAAGAAACATAAAGGCAATTTCAAACCCAAATAGATATGCCCTTTCATCATTGTTTCAAACTATGGCACTAGAACATGCATGCTTGCTACACCAAACAGGGATGAACATCATGAGCCAATGAACATTATACACTTTAAGCATTATTTTTCTTGAAATACTAGATGTATTTTCTATGAGGCACATTTATGTTTTACCATAATATCAAAATTATTCTTTGTACCATACCATTCTACCATACATTTCCTATTGACTGTGTTGTTCTCACCTTCCCTACCCAGACCTTTGACCATGGTTCTGTTTCACTGGTTCCACAACCACTTTTAGCACAAAGATTATGATCTAGTTTCAAAATTTTATTATGTATTATAGATAGAGGCCATATTTTGGAGCAGTATGACATTGGTTTGGAATTTTCATCCTTCATTTCTTGCTTTATTTTATACCAAGTGGACCTGATTATAACTTCCTTTGGGCAAATCAGTGTTTCACCATCATGCTACTAATTATAACCACTTATGGGAAAATTAGTACCATTGAACTATGTAATTATCTCATAATTATAACCACTTATAGTTAAATTAATAACTCCATTATTTATCATTCCTTGACATACCCTTTCCATGCTTATGTCATACTTTACCTATTTTATTTGAATTGGTTGTTACCTAGTCAAAGTCCTCTACTATAAGGTGAAACTACAGTGACTTGAGGTCCCATCCTAGGACTATGTAGGTATTTCTCAATTCATATTTAGGTGAGCTTAGTCACCCCTTTGCTATGCTATCATCATTTAATGATAATGGAAGTTTAAATGATCTCACCATTTTATGAGTTTGGACCATTTAGTATCTTGTCATTCTCCATCGAGTTGATATACATAAAAAAATACCAAAAACATTTGAAAATTGCTCTAGAAAATCCTAAAAATCAACCACTTATTTGCCTTAAGGATTCTAGGGTTCCTATCTACTTCACAAGAAACCACTTGTCATTTAGTTTCCCCATCCTTAATGTTCTAACATCCCATACTCTCATCATTTTGTGAGACCATTCCTGATATTCCTCTACAACATCCATCCTATTTTCCTTCCCATCATTTTCTTCTATCTCATTTCCTAAGAGAACTAAATTCGGCCTGAATTTTTTGTTGGATATTACGTCTATAAAACTATGTAGGTAATATCCACTTGCCTAGTGAATCTAGAGATAGCTCATCCACCCCCTTCCTTTTCTTTTATTCCCCATTTTTTTTTGTTTATTTCATTGTCTACTATCATTTAGGGGCAATGTTGTCATCTTGTTTATTCTCTATTTCTACTAACATTATGATTAACCATTGTTTGTTTTTGTTTGTTTTTATTCTCTTTATTTTGTTTTGTTCTTTCTTTTCTTGGTGTATTATTTGTCTATTTGCTTGTTTGCCTATTTTTTTGCTTTCTTGTTGTGCCTTGATTTAGTTTATATGTGTTCATTGCGTGATTCCTTGCACATTATTATTGTGTCCATCCATATTCATATGTCAACATCATCAAAATGGTTTTTATCATTGGTGTATTATTTTCAATTATTTATCAGATCATGTGTCAATCCTTATGCATATTTGGGACAAGTACTCATGGTGTTCTATCATGATGCCTACCATCAAGTGTTACAACAAACATCAGCTTAGAAAGTCTATATATTAATGAAGTTGTGATATCTCTTTGGCACCTAAAAATTCCTAATCTACCCCAATCATTCCACATATAGAGTAATTAAAACTCGTAATAATTTTCATCCCTTGCCAGTTCAGACAAGCATCTCCCTACTATTAGGTTGTCAAATTTCATCTTTTTCATATGTACCAACTTACTCTTCATCCATGACTATGAATTCAATATGTACTCCCCATTATCTAATTTGTCATCATATTTTCCATTATCAGGATACAAATGATTATAACCAAATATGGTTAAATTATTATATATTGTCCCACTTGTGTTGTTAATGATTCTAACCACTTGGGGGCAAATCATTGTGTTTTCATCCATTTAAAAGTTAATGATTATAACCACCTTTGGGAAAATAATTTTATTTCTTCTACCCAACTAGGGCATGTTTTAATTATGATGATGCTTATAATCACCTTTGCATAAACCATTATCTCTATCTGCCCAAATCAAAAAAATGTTTTTATCCTACCAATGATTATAATCGCTTGTGGGAAAATCATTGTTTTCCCTTTTGATGATTATAACCAGATTTGGGAAAATCATTCTATTATTACCCTAAGACTTTTTCAATGATTATAACTACCTTTGGACAAATCATTACCTTTTTTGTCCCACCTATGTTGATGATTATAACTATTTGTGGATAAATTATCCTATTTGTCTACCCAATTGGGGCAACTCCATATGTCTCTAATTATAACCTCTTATTGGAAAATTAGTATTTTACACCCCATAATTTTATCCTTTTAGTCCCATCATTTCCTCCTTTTGAGGGACCGATCATCGATCCCTTTTTATCGACTGCTTCCTTGAGGGGGCACCTACAGTTCATCCATAATCATTAAAGTCATAGTCATACAATACCTTTTCATTCTTTGAGAAGATGTTACTATGCCTATATCTTATGATGCCTTTCCAAATAGGGGAAAACTATAGACACCTAAAATTGGTCACAATTGGCTTTTGACTAAACTTTAGATTGATTCCTACCAACCATTGTAAATTAAGCTAAAGAATCACTAAATGTCCCAAATTTACTTGTGCATCATTCATCAAAGCTCAAAATCACATTGAGGCATCCCTAATTATGGTATCTTATCATATACAACAATAACCTCTCATGAATTCATCCCTGATCATCTTACGACATCACAATAGTCACTTTGTCCTATGGACCTATTTAGTGGGGCACATGAACAAATATCATATATTGAAATGGATAAATGGATAATAAATATTAATTAATAATCTAAACTCAATTAAATGCCTAGTTGAATTATCCATGTGAAATTAATGAAAATATAAAAAAATGGAAATTAAAAAATGCAAAATATCCTAGCCTTTCATCATTGCATTTATGAGTTGTCAAAGTATTTGGAAATATCCTAAAATATTTATGCTGGAGACCCATGTCTATTCACTGGAAATCATAATTGCTTGACAAATATTAAATATATTGGGGTTATATTTGACTCACCTAGGTTAGGTTTGAACCCAATCCAAGCCTTAACTCAACCCTAACTCACTTTGGGTGAGAGTTAAATCCTTAGGCTATAAATACAATGCCTTGCCTATTGAGTCCTAAGATATTTTGGTGAAAATTTATTATTCTCAAATATATTCAAAAATCTCTCATAATTCAAAGTTATAATGCAAATTATAAGATATTCAAGACATTTAATTTAGTGTTATAATGCAAAAATTGCCTTGCAAGGAAGTGTTATAATTCCAAAATCCTGAGCCAATATACAATAAGCCACATCAAAGCTAATGGTGACAAGGAGAGAAGGAGCCAACAAGATTCATTTTCCAAAGACTCTTTTATGCACAAGTTGATAAATACACCCAACAATACCTTTAGATCTCCAAAGGAAGGTAAAGTATTTTTTGTCTTTAGCATGTTAGTTGTGCTTTCAATTATATTTTATTACTAAGATCCCCCTAAGTTATACTATTGGAGTGTAAGTATTAGTGTGTTTATTTACATTTTTCTCATTTGAACTAACACTATAGTAACCTCCCTTCTTGGATTCATATGATCAAAATAAGCACCTTCACACACCATGTGACCTGCATAAGACCAATCCACTAGTATCTAGGTGAGAAATAAGGACTTGTAAAGGGAGAGATAATTCAAAAACTAATGCAAAGTAGACAAACATATAACACAGTAGAGACTAGCATGGATAAATCTGAATCAATATTTGTATTATCTCAAAGGCTATAAGATGTAAATGGGTTGAACTTATTCATACCCAAACCAGGGATGCAGACAATGGATTTTTAAGCCCAATTTATAGAAGAAGATGAGAGAGAGAGGGAGAAGAGAGAACTAAATCTCATCAATGAGAGAACTAAATATCATCAATGTTGTATTGTACTTCAAATTTTAGTTTTAAATCAGAAAATAGTCCATGACATACCACCTTCTATCCCTCTTCAATGCATTAGTCCAATTACTTCATGGTCTTCATGGGAGTGTGATGTAAAAATGGTGTAGTGGAAGTTATTTTTGATTTTTTTTTACCTTATCAAGGCATGATAATTATAAACTTGGCCAACAACCTCATTTTTTTCAGTTATAATGGTAGAATTGTGGTCTAATTGGCTTTCATGAAGCATCAAATAGCCGACCTCTCTCTTTTACATGTTGACTAGGTCCAAAACTACCTCATCTTGCATAATGGTCATTAAATGTGCTTAATTTCCTAAATATAACACTTAAAATAACATTTATGTTTCTATATTCACCATCCTAACATCCCTCTATGCCAAGAGATATCCTTTTTAGTTGGCTAGATAGGCCTATTAGGCAACTATGCCTAGTCTCTAGGTACTAGTCACTTAGATGGATATTAAACTTGCATAGAACAATAAAAATAGGTTAATGATCATAAATTAGGAAAAAATAATAATATTATACCATGAATTTTTCCTTTAAATCAATGTACACCTACCATTTTTACTCATTTAGGTGACTAGGTCATCCTTCTACTAGTACCTCTAGACTAACTTTCTAGTACAAGTCTATAAGAGCATTTCCAAGGGGAAATGAGTGTATTCTATAGATTGATAAGCTATAATTAATCTCACATAACTCTCACAAATTATTTAAAGTTTTCATCTATCTCTTCACCTTAAATTCACCTTGAAATCTTACAAAAATAAGGTTTTTGTTGCATCCATATAGGTGTCCATACAAACTAGTGGCATAAATAGAACCTTATCAGAGTGTGAGATGTGTTTCAAGTGTTTTATAAGAAAACTAAGGCATTTTAATGAATTTATCTAAATTTCTTATCTATCGGGTCACTGTGGAGGTTTTTGGTAGGTTTCAAGGAGCATGGTGTTTTAGTGATGTTTCATAGCCCTAAGGGATTAGATTACAAAACCAATGCCAAGAATTTTAATTAGACAACCTCCTTAAACTTTTTTTAATATATAATAAATCCCTGCACTATCTCAGAGATGTTCACATGTGAGGAAGGTGTTTCTCAAGCTAAAAAACCTACAAATGTGAGGTTAAGAGATAAAATTTGAGTTTAGAATATGTGAAACTATTTGAACTTGGCTCCAAAAACCTATAACACATTCCCTAAAATATTTTTATGTTTTTTATTATTTTCCATCTCTTGACATTATTTTCATACCTTTGAGACCCTTATTCACTTCACAACACCTCTTTTCTCCATTATTGCTAGCATAACTTCAAATATCTGAGATTTCTTCACCTTTATGAAGGATTTTCAACTCTCAAGTATCAAATATTAGACATTCTCTTCCATCCAATTTAGGGCTTAGTTTCATTTTAAAAGAAGTTGAACACTTGTACCCTCATTGGGACTAATTGAAAACCTATGTGAACCTCATCATAAAAGAATTAAATCATGTTCAACTTCATATCATCTTCTAAAACCTCTTACCAGGATAGGAAATTCTCTTGAATTCTTGAGATTGATGTGACCTTTTGAACTCTACCCCTTCTCTTCTCTAAACTTGTACATAGGCTCAAAGTCTCTTGTATTCACTTGAAACTTATTTAAACATATGGTTGGGGGGTCTTATGACTAGTTTAGTCATATTATCTAACACAAAATATCTCTCAAACAAATCTCCCATTTTATATGGTCCTTTTATGACTTCTTCCAATTTAACCCTTGAGTCGTGAATCCTACACATTGAATCTTTGTGAAGTTACCCCAATACCTTAACAATGATAAATATCCTTAACTTATACTAAACAACCTTAAATATGGTTAAAGGCACTCTAATAAAATCCAAAATATTATATACATTAATTGAATGGTCTTAGGACCTCTATACCCTTGAGATATTCTCGAAAAGTTTGAAAGTTCATATTGGTTTGTGTTGGCAGGTTTGAGGTGTCTTTAATAGATATGACATAGTCACCACAACCCTTGTGAATTTATTATAATCTAGGTGTCTTTATAGGTCTGAAAAAATCCATTTTTTATACCTTTAATATTTTAAAACTCCCTATGATCCTTTCACATTGGTCAACTACAACTGTAAGGCAGTTAAACTCATTCTTTGTGGTATTAGCCTTTGGAATGGGCATGAGACCACATGGAGAACTTGGAAACTAGGTTTGTGAGCCTTTTTGAGACCCTATGGGATGTAGATAAGGTATTTTAATTTTACAAGGACCACACAAGAGCCATTATCATACATCTCTAATCTTGTTTAGGAACCAAGACCATGAGGTCAAATCTACAAGCTGTGATCATGAAGGCTTCTTGCTTGAACACAACATACATGTGATAAATGATGATTAAGACTAATTTATGAGGGTTATGTGAACATATGAGGAAATTATCTAGTGTTTATATTACATAAAAAAACCCAAACCTACATTTATGCTTCTTAAAACTGAGATAATGGGGTTCGGCACCCCTTTTGAGCACCCTTACCACCTTAGAGATTTTTCAGAAAGTTAAGAATCTATATCACACAAAAAATTCCACTAATTTCAAGCCTAATAGGGGATATACCTTTGGCCAATAAATTAGGCTCTCACTTTCCCCGTATGGATCATACTATTTACCTCAAATTGGCCCTTGTGAGCTTGTAACGAGCTCGATGGAGGTATGTTACATTTTATGCCTTTATTTTGGCTTGCGAAAGTACTCTATTTTTTTATGCCTAAAAGGGATCCCCCATGATATTTATAACCTCTTCTGACCCTGATCTAGATGTACAAGTCTTGAAAGCACCTGTAAAACACATTTTCTTTGCATTTTAACATGATTGAGATCTTGGGAAACCATTGGAGGCCAAAAAGATGGAAATGAGAGGTCAAATACACTTTTAAAATAAAATTTATGGATGGAGGAAAGTTGAAAAATCAATTTTCAAGCATGTGGGGAAATTTTATGGTGAATGATCTTTAACCCTTTAAAATACTCCTTTTTACATATAAGATCACCTTATTATGACTTTTCAATGACTATAAGACCTTTGAAAACTCTTAATTTCAATGTGACATACAAAATAGACCATATTCAAAGGTTTACAATATGAAGGTTAACCTATATGGCATGTTTGAAAGGCATTTGATGACTTTAGGGGCTCATTGGAGCTTGAAACATTCTTAACAAATGGACTATAGAACATAACCCTGGATGCATTATTAGAACTCATTTCAAGACTCAAAAATGAGATAGACACCCCCCACATCTTGATAAAAAGTTCCCACCCACAATAAGTGGCAAAAAAAAGTAAAAATACAATGAGAACAAGAAACCTTAATTTCTCTAGATACCTTAATTTCTACTAAAATATCTTAATTTTATCAAACAAGATATAAGCCACTTCTAGGATTTATAAGACACTTAAGACCTTTCCTATCAACCAAGAATAACTCATGAAAACCTAAAACACCATCTAATGATTCATAACATGCTATCAAATGATGATGTCTAAGAAACCCATAATGCATATAATAAATCCTTAAACAATGCTAAGAAGGTTTTCAATAAGACCAAATTAGGACATCACAAGTCATGTAAAAGACCATGCAAGGTATGAAAGAATGACATGAATTTTTTTTGAGATAGGGGTTGACATTTTTACCTTGGTAGTCAAAAATAGTCAACATCACTTGTTGGGGTATTTCTATTAACTTTTCCCTAGGGTGCTAAAGTGTCTCGTTCCCAACAAGCTAACATGTTGGAATTTCATGCAAGATTGAGCTCTTGCATGCTTACCTAAAGCACACAATAAGAAACCATTTCCCATGGGTTATGTTATGTTGTAACACTCTTGTCATATATTTATGCTTACTCATATATCTTAATTACTAAATAAAAATAAAAATAAATACGTAGTTGTGGACCTTGTTTCAATTATGTAAAAAAACACGATTATGAAGATAACTGCCATGAGATTCAAAGTATGTATTATGTAAGTTAATATAATGTAGGCTATACTCATTATATTCAAATACTAACCACATTTTACATAGTAAATATATTGATAACTCAATGTTACAACCTAACTAAGAACTATAGTATAACATCAAAACTAAAGCAACTTTTGTGATTTCCTTATTACCACAGTCAATCATTACATAATACCAATGTTAATAAACATTAAAAATCTCTATACATGGGTATTTATACTTGGTTTTCCTTGACCAAGCTGTTACATTAATTATGACACTTTTAGTGACTAACCAATGATCTCTAGCAGATTGAGAGTCATTATAGTCATTTAATTATTTTTCACTAAGGACCTAGGCCTTTGCACCCCTATATTATCATTCGATGCTAGATCCTTGTTACCAAATGTCCTCCTTCATGTAGGCTAGTGTAAAAATTGTGTATTATTAATTTCTATTCTATCCTTAAGAATCGCTCTTCAACTATTTCCCACTTCTTTCATTATCCTTAAGTATTTTGTTGATATATTGAATATTATACTCTTAGGTTTGTTATGCCTATCCTTTGAATGGGTCTTCTCAAATTATGGTATTTTGTAACATTGTCTTTTGTGTCATGGTCTTCCCATGCCATGCTCATTCTATGAGATGGTCTTACCATGTCATGTTCGTTCCATTCCATAATCCAAAATACTTAGTCAAAATTAGGGGTCCAACATCACCCCACACTACCTTCTTATTTCATCTTGAACTTAGCACCAATCCCAGCCTCAAATAAAAATTTAGGGCCAACCTATTCAGTCTAATTCTTGACACATTCCTAATGTGATAAGGTGTTAAGAAGCTTTATTTTTATTTCTTCTATAGACACTTTCAACTTTTTAGTCTCCTCAAGTTGATTTGCAAACTCACTTGCCTTATTAACTAATTGGTCTAGGGATGTGGAAGCACCCTTTTGGAACTCTTTAAACATGGTGACCTCATTCACAACAAATTCCTTGAAGTGCCTCAAATTTGGGACTTAATTATTGCTAATGTGGGTTTATTATTTCTTCCATAGTTTATACATCCTTAAATTCCTTAGCACAATATGTGAAATTTTTATTAATAGGGAAACATCTACCAATTTCAATCATTGAGATTATTTTTCCTAGAATCACGCCTCCAAAATTTTATTGGGCCATGCTAGCTTATCGAAAATCCCATTCATGATGGGGATTACTTCCCCAACTCATTTTGAGGTGCACCTTCATACTTCCACTACTTAAAAAAATTGTTCATCTACCCTTAATTTTTCATTTGTAGGCACATGTTACTCCTTACACTATTTCAATAGGAGATTCACCCATCTACCAATTCTAGTTCTATCCCATAATATCCTTACATAAATTTTTAGTTTTAACCTTTGTTGTTATGGCTTCTTCCAATTGGTGTTTTAGTGTGACCACTTCCTCTTCAAGTGTCTTCCAAGAAGTAACTTCTTTATCATACATATCTAACACTTTTCCATGTTTTTGTTCTATGGTGCACCATCATAATCTAAAATCACATTCTATCATGTGACTTCAAAGGCCATTTTAAAAAATGCAGTGCTAGTTTGTAGAGGAGAAAGCTATTAGGGATCAACCCAAATAGGACTTGGAATCATCATTGCTTCTTAATCTAAAACTAGGCTATTAGGGGGTATTTTAATATGGCATTTCTTATTGTACATGTCCAATAAAAATGACATATGACACTTGGTGTCTATAGTGGCATCCTCCAAATGAAAATGTGAATAAAAATACTTGTCAAAAATGCATAGCTTGTATTAGATGTGTAATTTGGTGGTTAAATTAACCGTAGGTGGTTGAACTATGAAGTTATCAATATGCTTTCCTTTGAGGGGATCCCACTCAATAATCTCAACATCCATATCTTGTGTTAAGGAAGTGTTGTTAATGTCCATGCCACTTAGTTTTTCTATGTCAAAACCATCCCTCTCTTTACCAAGTGGATTTTTAATATCCAACTATGCCTCTTCAAGGATGGTGTCCTCCTCTTGCATTAAGGAGGGGTTTTTTTCTAAGTTTGACTCTTATTGATCTTTGGCTATCTCACTGGTTTATGGAAATTCCTCCATTTCTTCCTTATTACCATCCTTAGGCTCTTCCTATTTTAATAGAGTGGTCATATTGATGGTGTTAAAACTTCTAGTTATATTATTAGTGGATCTCGTTTGGGTAAAGTATTTGATGGTGATTCCCTTGGTGGGGATGCCTTTGGTAGTTAAACCCTTGGTGGTGGTGTTTGGGCAGTCCTTTGCCTCTTTGGTAGTTTTATCCATGAACTTATACTAGCATCATGCTAGTACACTTATTCTTGTCAAGTGGTAGCATTGGAGGAACTTTTTCTCTCTCATGTTTTGTGATTCTTAAAGCTTTATTATTAGGTTGCAACATATAAAATAGATTATGAATTGACTACCTGACCATGGTTTGGTGAACCTTAATGTTAGTTTTATCAATCTCATGTTTTTCTCTCTATGGTTTCTTACCAAGATATCCATACATTTTTCATAGAGTGTGAATCTCTAAGTAAATTCATTATAATTTGAAGGTGAGGGGATGTACATCATATATGTAGATGATCGAGCTGACGAAGTACCACATTATGAAATCACATGGTAGATTCAACCAAGTAGAGAGCTCTCCATAGGGGGACATCTTGAGATACACTAGATAAAAATGTTACTTAACAACAAATTTGGCTTGTTTTCCAACCTATATGGGTAAGTCCTTTGGAATGTGCCACTAATTTCAAAATGCTTCCTTCATACCATCATACCATGACTTCATATTGAGTTTAAGAGTTAGAGTGATATAGCTGAGGCATGTGAATGCCTTGTAGCATTCTATAGGGGACTTATTCTCAAGTGGGTATAACAACTTCAATTTTACAAAGGTGTAATCAAGTATACAAATTTCAGCAAACACCATTAACAAAATAAATACTCCCCATGTAAACCTATATCTAGGTGTCTGATGGGTATTTTCTATATTTATTACAATTTTATTAGAAAAAAACATTACCTAGTTATACTTCATCCCCTCAGTTACTTGGTGAGTGACATATAAGTGGGCCATGTTCTCCTCCTTCCATTGATTAGTGCCACCAACTTTGCGTGTAATGATTCATGATTCTAGTCGAAGGACAGGGTCTTGTAAGTTATTAATATGTAGGGCATGACCCTATTTCTAGTATTATAGCACAATGGTAGTCTTCTCTATTTCATATGAGTCTTCCAAATCAAATTCAAGGTATACACTAGAGTATTGAAACATTGACACCTTATTTATTCTTTCATCTATAATTTTCATATAGTGCCCAACAAAATAGATATAGCCCTCATGGATGTGGGAAATTAGAAATTTTATTACCTCTACAGATTTTCCAAAATAAGGAATGTTAAAAATATGGAAGAACCTTTTAGATTCTAAGGCATTGAAAATTTTCAAATCATAAACAAATTCAATCTTAGTGTTTTAGTGCTTGACTTGATAATCATTTTGAAGTTAAACCTCATTTTCAAGTTGGTTGTGGTTATAGTCAAAAATGGTACAAGTGGGTACATTTGATATCTAATTCTCCATGTGTAGAAATTTTTTTGGGTACTACATCTGCTCTATTAGAAAATGTGGAGGTGAAGGAACTTGGGATTTCTTCTTAGTTTGGCATGACATTCATATTCCTTTACCTTCTACATGCTCACTCTGTTCTTTGGGTATTTCTTCCCTAATTAATATTACTTCTCCACCAATGCTTATCTCCTCTTCCTCTAGAATAGATAGTAATGGCTCAATTCATTGGTCCTTTATCTTAGGCTACATCACCATTCGTGGTTCCTAAAGGTTGAGGCATGACCATTCAATATTCCCAAGAGGATACATGTTTTTATGGAAATGTCTTGGCTCTCCCTCTTTGATGTCCGTTAATGGTGGACGTTGACCTTTACAACCTACAATCACCAAATTTAATCTGTGAGCTTTTAGTTTGGATATCTTCTACTTGATCACTTAGATAAGACCCTAATTTATGATCAATAAATGGGAAATTAATACTCTACACTTATCCTAGAATAGCCTAAACTTAGTTATTCACTCTTTGGCTTTGTAAAATCACATTCAAAGCAAAGGTAAAGTTTAGAATGAGCCCTCAAATGTCTTTATATATATTTGAGGGGATAAATTGCATTTAATACCTCCCTCTCTTTGATAATTACTTCTCATAATCAATGTAATTAATGGTCTCTTTTCTTTGACTATCACTTCTCACCATAAATGTGATTAATGGTATTATCATGACACAATGTTTGCACACTTATCATAACCACTATCTCTTTATATTAATGACACTCTTGTACACACTTTTCTTAGAGTGTATGATAGCTATAAAACCATTTGAATATTCATACCTTTGGTAGGAAACTCTATCCTTAAACCTCTTTACTTGTGTGTGCATCCTTATGGACCATTTCCCAACACATGTAACACAACTTACCCCACACTAAACATGCATCATGGTCCTCCAAAAAAAAAAGTACTAAGTTACAAAAATAAATCAAATAATAGAAAAGGGCATGTAACTAAGGCAAATATTTATTGAAAATAAGAAACCCTAAATTAATGGCATATGCCTTATTGATATTGATTAAACCAAAATTCAAGTGGAGAAAGACAATTGTAGTTGATTACCATTGAAAATGAATATGAAAAAATAGGCCATACAATATTTTTAAATGACATGAACTAGTAGGATGAATGCTATTAAAAAAAAGGACCATCTCAGTAAACACAGAGCTTCCTAAAGTGGTGCATGAACTTGGATTCATAGAGTAAAACTTGCATTCTTGGGGTAAATATCTTATGCTCAAGGTGGTGATCATGCCATGCCTTTTGTTTGAGTTTCTACACATCTTGACTCAAATGAGCAAGGAAATATGCTTCATCCAATAGTAACAAGGCATCCAAACATGATTTAAATGATAATTCATCATCTAAGTATCCAACATATGCAATGCAAAGATAAGGTACTAAGAATTCAACCAAAAGAATTGCTCTGGTTTTGAACACCAAATTAAAGGCTGTATTTTAATTAAGATGCTTGTAAGTTGTCTGGTAAGTCCAAAGAACTAAAGACACCGAATAATCATAGTCAATGCATCACATATTAATTTTTTTTGTAAGTGTTATGCCCATGATTTTGTTGAATGCTTTATATTTTCCGTTGGATTGGGGATGATACAATGTTTTTTTGTAATGGGCAATCATTAATATAGCAAATAATACATAGATAGTCTCATTAAGGAAGTGTGTACCACAATCACTATTAAAACTAAATGAACATCCAAATATTTTGATAATATGTTCCCATATGAAGCACATGGTTATTGCTATTGTATAATCCCTTGTTGGTGCAGCCTTATTCTAGCTCATGAGATAATCATTTGCTATGATGATATAAAAGGAACTTGTACAATGTCTGAATGGGTTGATGTGGCCAAAAAAATCAATGGCCCATTTTTTAAATTGTTATTGAGATAAAATAGGATGTAATGGCATGGTATCTTAGTGATTTAGTTTCCATATGCACTATAAAATATCACATTTTTTTACATACAGTTTGGCATCTTGGAAAAGCATAGGCCACCATAGACCAACTAATAATACTTTACACGTAGTAGCCTCATTGGCATAGTGTCCACCATCTATTAATTTGTGATCTTCATGGAGTAATTCAAGATGCTTATGTTTCATGACATACCATCAAAGGATTTCATGTCATCCAATCTTATAGAGGTCCCTATCAATAATCTATAAGGGTGAAACACGGATGACTATTTACTTCTTAGCATATGAACTCAAATGATCAGGAATCATGTTAGTAGTTAACAAGTATACTATATATTATAACTCCTCAAGAACACATGAACTATGAAACAAATAAACATCATGTAAGTTGTCCTCAATGGCTCACATTTGCTCACTAGAATCAATACTAGAGAGATGGTCAAGACTGTAATTGGTCTTACCTAGTTTGGCCGTGACAAAGAATTGGAATTATTGGAGTAAGATAATCCAATGGCAGATGTGTCCATGTAACATAGGTTTATTTACTAGACATTTCAAGGATTCATGATTTATATATAACATAAAGGATTCACCAACATATACTATCAAAACTTTTGTAAAGCATAAACCATGGAAAGTGTTTTATTCTCTATTTTTGTATAATTTATCTCAGCCAAAGTAAGCTTTATATTGGTAAATTATATGGGGTGATCAATGTGACATTATCAATGTTGTGTAAGTATTACATTGATGACCATATTAAAAACATCAACATGGACATGAAATGGTTTAGTCTAATCATGAAACTAGAGAATTGGTGTAGTGATGAACTTATATTCTAAGGATTTAAAGGATTCTTGGAAAGAGTGGGTCCAAATGAAGTGTTCATTGTGTTTCAAGAGTTCTTCTAATGGTGCAAAAAACATTTCATAACCTTGAATGAATTTCTAATAGTATCCAATATGACCTAGAAGGCATAAACTATGTATTCAAATGTTAGCACTAGTAGACCGAGGATGATGACAACCTTAGTGGGGTCCACCAAAAGTCAATCTTTGCATACAATGTGACCAAGGATAATGTCAAATGGTGTAACCAAAAGTCATTTCTTTAAACTGAGTGAAATTTGAATCACTCGGTAATGCTCAAGCATAAGCCTTAGATTAGAATAGTGGTATTTCACTAGGTCATATACTATCTAATCATCCAAATAAAATTGAAGGAATTTATTGATGAAGTCTTTAAAGGCCTCAATGACTATATAGGAGAATAAAATGGGTGTATTTTTTAACCCAAATGGCATGATGGTATATGATAGAGACCCCCACTTAGTATTAAATTTAGTCTTAGGTCGATCCTCATCTATGATCTAGCCTTGATGGTACCCAAAAAATCAATCTGTGAAAGTGTAAATTTTACACCCTACAAAACTTTCAAGGATTTATTTAATGAAATGCATCATAAAAGGATCAATAACTTATGATGCATTAAGTATTCAATAATCAAAACAAATTATAATACACCCATATTTATTTATGATTATTACCATGAGGCTAACCCACTCAAACTTGTCAATTGGAGTTTTAACTCCAGATACAACATAATATCAATTTCTTATTTCACATTTGCACATAAATTTGGATTCATCTATATGGTCGCTTCTTGACTAGGTGAGCACCTTCAACCAATTTGATATGATTTTTTCCTAAGGATGGATGAATGCCTTTCATTTCACTATAATTTCTTGGAAAAACATCTTGGTACTCTTTTAACAAATCAAACATTTTATAAATCTCATTATCAAACCAATAGTTATCCACAGTAGCTATCTTTGGTGCTTCTTCCATGCCAATATTGCACTAGATGGTTTAAAGAGGTTTTGAGTATGGGTGGTCTATATCAAGAATAGTTTCACAAATAGTTTGATCACCATAGTCTATAGGGACATCTAAATGATTTATCAATGGGTTAGGTGGTTCAGATCCTTCACCTTCATCGACATGAAACACTAGTTTTTTCTTTCCTTTGTGAACTTATTCACAGTGTGCCTGATGGAGGATAAGTTCTAGTGTAGGGGAAGATTGTGTAGTTAGATCAATAAAAATACCATGTATATATTGTAGTTGATCCTTGATAATATTGGGGTCATCAATAACTACTTGATGCATTGATTGCAGTGTGAGGCACAAGTCCATCCTTGGGGAGAAATAAGATAATGCCAAGACCATGTTATTTTTTGAAAAATACTAGAAATGGGCCCCTAAATTCATTCTTTATGAACATATCATGCTTTGGCCCAAGTACATAAAGTTTTGTAAAATGCATGTACCCAGAGGTACTTTGGAAAGAAAGATTCTTCAACCAACCACATTATTTCACAAGCTTCTAGGCATGGTTCTGGTGCTCATACTCTACTATAGTTGATTGTACCCCAGATGTCTTTGTCATGATGAAACTAGTTATGAAAGGTAGAGCATACTTGGTCCCAATTAAGGAGATTCTCATTATGAGTTCACCAACATCTTGTGTTCATGCCATAAAAATGGTGAACTAGTGAATGCATATGATCTGTATCAGAGTCATATAAGTCTTTGAGTCATGGGATAAAGTCATAGACTTCCATTTTCCTATGAAACCATGGATCATCATCAAGCCTTTTGAGTGGTGTAGCCATAATTATTCCTTATATGACTTATCTAATAATAAGATGAACAAATCTATGGCACTTGTGGTATTGACATGAAATGTCTTCAAAATTTCCAATGGAACCACACACTCTTCTAGTAAGGTCATAGTCACCTTGGGCCTAGAAATTATAGGCATTACTTGTAGTATAAGAAAAGGATTGTGTGTCTATCCAAAAGAGGATGCCATCATGAGTAGGATCATGATGCTCATTGTCTCTAACTATGATGTTGTGGATATTATTAACATATTCATATACACTAATAGCTTCTACATAGGGGGGATATGTGCTTGGTCTAATGGGATGATGATTCACTGATCAATATTTTTAAAATTTATATATCACTTTTTAAGATTAAATCAATGTTGTTTTTATAACACCAAGGATGACCCAATAGATCTATAAAATCATCATCATTAGCTAATTCAAGAAATTCAAAGTCAACCTTGAAATGTACCCCAAGGATATTGATAGTTGGATTTTTAAGAATGCCAAGTGATACAACATGGATTTCATTGGCCATAAACAGCACATGAGGCTATGATTGTAACATTGGGATAGACATTTTTCACCATGCATACTTTGTGAGGACATTGACCTTAGCACTAGTGTCAACTAAAATGTCTCAGATCACCCATTCATTGATGGAAACATTCACTAGTATTTCTTTATCCTCTTAAGGGCTAAGAGGAACAAGAGTATCCTATCTTCAAACATGGTTTAATTGAAAATATTTAGTTGGATGTGGAGCTTGATTTTTAAGCCAATTACTCAATCATGGGAGAATATATTCTTATAAAAGGCACTTAAAAAGTTCTTATAAGTCATCTTGTGCCATGTTTTGAGGTTCTATGGATTTCTATAGATCAACACATTGGGTAGCTTTTTAGTCCTTAATAAATTGAATTTCCCATTTTAATTTCCATACCAAGTTCATAGTATCCTATATCACATATTTATTTTATTTATAATTAATATACTTCATTACATGAGGCTCTTTTCATTGTATCTTGTCAATGAGTGTAATAGATGTAGACAGGGACCGACCTCTTTTATGTGTGGTGATATTAATTTGTTGATCCATAAGAGTGTTAGAGCATAGTACCCAATGTGGTTTCTCAATGCATATCATAATATCACCTTTTTCATTTATTTATTTTATGATGGTTGTGTAAAAATTAGAGCATTCCTCCAACTGATGCTCCTTTTTACAAAAATCACATGTTGGATAAATCAGATAGTATCACTAATAATTATTGGAGACCAACACTTCTAACATGTTCATGGTAGAAAACACCCACCTCCTCATAATCATCCTCAAACTCATCCACGATATCCACCATTATCTTTATTATTTAAGACAAAGGTTTGATGTGTACCATGCATGTGAACTTCATGTATATCATTCATCAGGTGGTAGTCATTTGTGTCATGGTATATGCATTCCATAACTTACAATAATATGACCCTTTAGAATGTGTATCTCATTGTAATATAGGATAAGAGTGGACATCGTGATATTCATGGAAAATTTTATAAGACTACCTTAGTATAACATGGATGTTATTTTGAGGATAATTGATTCTATTATGACCCTCAGGATCACAATCAATACACCAAAAGATGTTACGAGTGTCATGAACATTATTTCCAGTCAAGGTTTATAACTATGATGGCATTGAAGCTATTTTAGATTCCATAAAAGGACTAATTTTAGTGTCAATACTACCAATAGGTTTAGAAATAAGGGCATCTTCCAGGGTCTCATGTGGGTTGGTAAAGGTTTTATGAGATAGTGGTTGTCTAAAGGGAAGAATCAAGCCTCCCATGATCCATTGGGAATGTTGAACAACATTTATCTTGAATGAGATCTTAAAAAATAGTGTTTTTAATCATGCATCATACTCACATATATTTTTGGTTAGCTCTTGTTTTATATCCTTTAGCACAATAATACTTTATTTCTCAAATGTTAGAATATCAAAATCTTGAAGAAATGATGTCTTGAGCTGGTCATAGTCAATTAATTCTTATTGAGGGTCATACTTCATATACCACTTGTGTACTCTTTCCAAAAGTGTGATTTCAAATTATGTTTCTTTTCACTAAGAAGAAGTTATACCATGTGACCTTTAAATGAGTTCACACTTATGAACATGCTTTGCATAATTATCCATGCCTTAGTATTCAGTTAAATGAAGCATCATTTCATAATACATAGTCAGTAATTGAGGTAATTGTAATGGTGGCTATTGAGAACTTCTAAGTCTTGATCCTTAGGGTGCAAGTCTACCACTTCCTCCTACTCTACCTCCTAATCCACATCACATGCCTCTAGAAAAACTATTTGAGATGTTGGGCATGGTAGTAAGTTGATTTATAATTCTTGGACCATTGCTCTGCCCAATACTGATGCCAAGTTCACTAGGTATACTAAGTTGGGCCATGAAATTACTTTGAAGAGGAAAATAATGTGTCAATTCATTATGAGTTAAAACTTGCTTAGTAATAGATTTTATTATGAGGCCAATATCTAACTCTACATTATATATATATATATATATATATATATATCCCAATTATTTATAATTAAATCATCTAGATCAAAAGCATAATCTTGCACTATGGTTAGGGAACTGGGTTGGGTTATATTGGATTCTTCAGTCTCCACTGTCCAACTAGTTTCTCCCATATATGATAAAGCTAAATTGTTCATGGTTTGAAAGTTGGTGAGTACTCTTTGTACTCTTTTACTTCCCTAGAGATCCTAATAGCACTTCTTAAGTCCTCCTATCCCTTTCCTATCCCACTTTCACCTATAACCCTTTATTGAGATTCATCATATTTGTGATTTCATAACTCCTAATAACTAGCTACCATTCCAAATCAACAATCCTTCACCAACACCCATACATTCCCATCCTAATTATGTTTCTCATGAAAGGATAGGTTGATCCCTCTATAGGCAGAGCTTCAAGTTTAGAATCAAAAAACAACTTCTTTATATCTAGTGGGAAATGTTTAATATATCAACCACGTGGTTCTCAGACAAACTGGAACTTTTCTTCTTCAGGACAAGAGTAAGTGGTTACAACATACTCCAGGATATATATATATATATATATATATATATATATATATATATATATATATATATATATATGTATGTATGTATGTATGTATATATACATATATATATATATATGTATATATATGTATATATACATACATACATACATATATATATTCAACACCCCCCTCCATAATATATTAATAGATCATGTCCATGGTGTTCCCAAACATGCTAAATACCTCTAACACTTTATCATCCAAGATTGCCTCCTCCCAAAATTTTGTGACTAGTCTTGAGCATAGGCTGAGATCTAAGCATGCAAATAAATAGGGACTTAGACAAATAAAATTTCATATAAAGATATATATAGATGTTTTTTAACCCATGAATGTGCAAAAACTCCTTGTTTAAGATAGGGAATTACCTTGGTAATCCATTATTCAATATTTTCAAGGGATAATTTCTCAATAATTTTAAATTAATATGAAACAAGCACTAAAGGTTTGGGCAACAAAACCAAAATGTTGGGGTTTTTCTATCAACATTTCCCTAGGGTACTGAAGTGTCTAATTAGCATTTCATGTAAGACTAAGATCCTGCACTCTCACCTAAAGCATGAAATAAGAAATTAGTTCCCATGAATTATGTTGTGAAATAACACACTTGTCATATATTGATGCTTGTTGATATATCTTAATTACTGACTAACCAAAAAAATAAATTCATATCTATAGACCTTATTTTAATTACATAAAAAAACATGATTATGAAGTTAACTTCCATGAGATTCAAAGTATGTATTGTGAAAGTTAATATAATGTAGGTTTTGTTCATTATAGTCATATACTAACCACATGTTACATAATAAATATACTGATAAGTCAATGTTGAAACTTAATTGACAATCATAGTATAACATCAGAACTAAAGTAACTTTTATGATTTTTCTATTACCATAATAAATCGTTACATAATAGTAATGTTTAACAGCACTACAAATCTATACATAGTGGTATTTATACTTGGTTTTCCCTGACCAATTTGTTACATTAATTATTACACTTTTAGTGACTATCTAATGATATCTAGTAGACTGAGAGTTGTGGTAGTAATTTACTTATTTTCCCCTAAGGATTTGGGCCATCATGCCCTTATATTCTCATTCAGTGTTAGATCCTTGTTGTAAATGTCCTCCTTCATGTGGGATAGTGAAAAACTAGTGTAGATTATAGTCTGTTATGTCCTTGAGAATCTCTCTTCAGCCATTTCTTACATCTTTTGTGCTACCCAAGTCTTTCACTGATATATCAAGTCCTCCACTCTTGGGTCTTTAGTTTGTTATGACTCTCCTTTGAATAGGTATTATTACACTATGGTATTCCACTCCATTGTATTCCACATCATGGTCTTCCCATGCCATGTGCATTCCATGCCATAAGTAAAAATACCTAGTCAAAATTAGGGTCCAACATCATTGATGAGTCCCAGGGGTTGACCTGCTTACTAGTTAAGAGAACCAACTATTTCATCCTTTGAAAAAAGAATCACACATGATAATCATGAATTAACTAAGATGACCACTTTATTTAAGATTAAAATAGGACTTATCACCATTAAATCCTTCAAGGGATGAAAACAACCTCACCACTCACACAATAAGGACAACACACTAAAAAAAATTAGGAAGCAAACATACCACACTTATGATGAAAAACAAGACAAGGACAACCTATGACAAACAACTAACTTGGACATGTCTTCTTCCTCCTAGAATAAAGGGGTATATTCTTGGATCCTTTATTCCATGATATGAAGAGTGGCATGAGGAAATATGCTTATTAGACCTTGGTCTCATTATCTTCATCCTCTCCTAGAATGCCATTCCTCTTAACATGTTCTCAAGTGAAGTGACAACTGCAAACTAGTCTCCTATGAAGATATATTCCCCTTATACTTTAGGACCCAGCTCATATTTATTATTAGTTGTAATGTCACTCAATGATGGTCCATATAAACATGATTCTTGAGTCTCTATTGTATATTGATTAACCTCATGCTTCTTACCAACTATTACAAGCTAATCAATCTCTTCGAATAGATTTGCATACTCAATCCAAGCATGATCATGGTCCTCTTGAAGTACACTTTGATTATCAAATTTATGAGCATGTTCTCCAACCCTCATAACCACTTACTTAATGTGATCACTTTGAGATGCAGGCCTACACATATTCTCAACATCTTGAAGAAGATCAAGGTATTACTACCAATCGTAATTGAGGCCCTCTTCTTGATCACTGATAAGAATTTCATCCTTAGTAGCATTCTTATTTTCTTCTCTAAGAGTTGTAGACCTACCAAAGACTTTAGATTTATTGATAAAATCTTGGTAAAATTGTAAATCTACTTCATCAAGATTTATCTCTTGCCTACTAAGAATCATGACCACTTCATCCAAGATTTCATATTACTTAATTTGGTGAGTGTCATCCCTTATAATATCTATAAATTTATCAAGGAGTTGGTAACCATTTTTTAAGACATCAAATATGTCATCATCAAGCGTAGTATTCTCTTAGTGTGGCATGTTTGTAAGGATGACCTTCTTAGACTTATTCAGATCATGATCTCATTATAAAATCACATAACCCAGCTCTAAGACTTGAAACAAGTCGTGCAACTATTATCCATCTAATTTTCAACCACTTAGATCTTTTTTTTATTCTAAGGAGGCTGATATGAAGGTGTTATCAATAAGGATGGGGAAGAAATTAGAGTCCACACCTTCATGGTTATACTTTTGGAGCTCAAGATAGTCATTAGCCCATTTGAAAGACTCATTATGAGCCTCCTCAGCTATCACAACACACTTATGTTGAATAGTGTCCCCTTCTTTTTTTTGTGCTTGCATGCTAATGTCTAATTGATCAGAGAGTTATTCTTGAAACCCATGCTTCTCTTGGGTGCTTTTTTTAACCTCAACATATTCTTAAACCACACCCAATGGTAGTATTGTTTTTCCCATAATATCAACACTCTCATTATACTTTTCATGCTCCATTATGTATAAAACCATATGGACTTACTCAATCAAATAGTGGTTTCTTTGAGTATCCTCATCTTCTTCAAGACTATGTTCATGATATAAATTTCTTCATTTTGATCATCATTTACAATGAAACAAGGGAGTTCCTCTAAGATGTTTCCCTTTTCTTGGCTACTAGAAGCATTTTAAGGACTGTCCAACTGTACATTCACTTTAACCATCACTTAGACGTCTCCATTGTAAACATATTGAGGCATATTTTTAACTACTACTAGACCTTTCTTGACATGAATTGTTACTTCACCAAGTCTCTCTTATTGTAAGTCTAGTTCTTCCACCTGAATGGCACAAAGATTAGGCATTTTTTAACCAAGGTACTTGGTACAAAAAGGATGCCATGTGTCCATGCCTTATTCACCATTTTTTCACAAGACTTTATCTTCTCTTAGAATCTCCTCATCTTCCCTCCATAAAATAGGTCCTCCTTCAAAAAGGGAGATGGTGGGAGGGCAAGAATGTCCAATAGGTGGATTAGGTACACAAAGCTTTATGAGCTACTTTTGAATGAATCTATGGGTTGAATAGGCACTATTACCACATGGCATATTAGAAGAAATGGGATAATCTAAGGGATCTTGAGGAAGAGGGAAATAATTTTGGGTTAAAGTGTTATTGTTCTCTTTTTTCCACTTGGAAACCTAGATACCAAATTTTGTCATACTTTCATCTTTAGGAGTGATTTAAACTTGAGGGGTGGGTGGAGTAATTTGAAAACTTGGGAAATTATCAGGATTGGTACTCAAAACCTACTTCTCTCTTTATATACCTTAACATTTATGGATGATTTTAGCTTAGGGAAGAGGTGGGGAGCTTTGAAAGTTTGGGAATTTTCTTGGTTTAGCGTCTACAATCTCTTTCTCTTCTTGGTTTTGACTTGACATGGGAGGAGTGATCGAAGAATGTTGACATGGGGTAATAAGACACTCATAAGACTGATTGGGTGGTTACATAGGTAAGGAGTGATAGTATTCCTAATAGAAATATACTCATACTAATATCTATATCCATATGGGGATGATAAGGGCTGACCATACGACTAATATGGATCACAAGAAGGGTAAGAGTGATGTTCTTGATAGTAAGGAGGATGAAAATATTAATAATGTTGTTGAGGTTATTATATTCACAATCACTAATAGAGGTTTCAATTATTATTTAAAACATTTATTCAATTTAACTTAACATTCATGAGCCATTCATACAAGTACATAGATCTAGAAAGTATAAGAAACCATACAAGAGAATGAAACAAGATAACACATCATATATGTGGGAAAGCCTTAAAGGGAATAAAACCCAATAATATTTTAAAATGGAAAAAAATTATATAATACAAAAACCAATATTTAGTGAAGTTTGAACTCCACATGGAGAACTAACCCAAACTAGCCAAACACCCACATAACTAGGATTTAGTTAGAACCCACTTGCAAGGAGGCACCAACCCCCTAGATGACTTAGTACCAAATAAACCACTTGATTAATTTTATCATATTTATAACACTATGTTTCTCAACAAATAATTGTGAACACCTCTTTATCTCTTCACAACCTTATCCCTCTCAAATTGCCTTTTAGGCCCCTTCGCTCAACTAGGTCTTTTTAATACTAATTAGGTCATATGACCTTGATATTCATACTAAAATATCATATTATATATTCATTACATATCATATACATCCTTATTATTTTCTAATTTAATTCCTTCTTATCCTGAATCTTCTTTCTCATTCATTTCCATTAAACATACTTAAATAGGCCTAAAACTAACTTATATTTATACAAGCCTCTTTCTCATATCCCTCTGGGTTGGTCACACACACTTTAACTATTAAATTTTACACATAATAGGACTTATGACATGTTACAACAAAAATCAATCACAATATCAAGTTGGTCACAACTCAATAGGTTACATTCATTCTTTAGGTCTCATGGAGACCTATTAGGCCTTCTTAGTCGCACATTACACTTTGCCTTCATTAGAATAATTTAAAACACCACACATGGAAATAAAAATTAATATAACACTTAAATATACCCCAAATAGGCTCATATTATTTCCATGACACATTTTAGGTCTAACCACCACTTGAAACACTACATTAGCACTGTCCACAGTAGTCCTGTGTGTACTCAAATACTATATGATCTTTCTCATGATTTATCACATATATGTCATGTAAAAAAAACATATAAAACATGTTTATATAATATATATGACCTTAATTTAATATTAATTCAATTATTACGTTCTTAATCAATGATATTCATTGGTCTTACTCACCCTTTAGGTCACATGCAGACCTACTTCATTAGCTTTATTATCTTGACATTGATACTTGATATTATTGGATCTAGATAGCCTTATAGAAACATAAAAAACCACTTAAATTTTTTATTAAATTAATCATTATTACCTATTATATTATTTTTTATATCTGTATCCTATGTTCATACCTTTAATCCCTCTTTAGGACAGACTGCCCTATTAGGCCTGTACACCTCAGAAACTGTCTTGTAAGAATGAAGTTCAATCAATCCTTTAGTAGATATCCCATGATAAATTAAAAATATATAAATATAATAAATTAACTCATGAGCATGCCCAAATAATTGAAACAACTTCACTTAGATAATAATGGCTAAAGAACAAATCTGTAACTTACTCAAAACTGCCAGAATACTCAAAAACATAGTCATAAGGAATTAGGCTTCAACCACCTGTGTAAACACTTTTATTGAATTTATATGAATTAAAATTGTCATGTGGCATATTAATATAATAATAAAATTAAAAACTCATTAGTTCTAACATAAAATATTGGTCTTACAGACCAATTCCTTGACTTACCGTCTCACAGTCCAATCCAAATAGACAAGCCATTTTGTGAACACATTTTATTCACTTAAATTAAACTCTAAATATTATAAAAAAAAATTATAATGACTTAAAATTCATTAATAATAACTCAAAGAATTATATTTCATCACTCTTTCTTGAAATTACACTCAAATCCAACTTTTCATCACTACAACTTAGAATTGTCAAGACTGTCAAAATATAATCATGAAACATCAACCTTATAACACTTATACATGGAATTTAAAAGAATTTAAATGTATTAAAATTATTATATAATAATTAAAACCCATATTAAAATACAAAATCAATATTTTCTAATCTCAAATATTGGTCTTGCATACCAATCATTTGACCTCTGTCGTCATAGTCACACTAAAACTAGATAAGCTATTTTGGATTCAATTTTTCAACCTCTATACTTGAATTAAAAACCATATAAAAATAATTAGTATTACATAAAATTACCAAAAAACATTTTCATGCAATTTAATCCATCAGTCTTTTATGAAAACACATGAAGAATCATCTTTTCATCACTTCTTGGGTTTTTAACATTTTGCTCTATTAGGCCTATTAACACCTAGCCCACTTGGATCACCAAATTTGCACTCTTAAATAATATAAAACATATATAAACCTTAATTTATACCAAAAACAAATATCTACCATCTCCATCAAATCATTTTCAAACTTATTCCAATACAATTTTTGATAGTTACAATAATTTCTTCAGAAACAAGTCTGTATATTTACATTTTCTTTTTTATCTCTCTAAACAATACCACTTAAAGGTACCTTGGAGACTCCAATACAATATCCAATATCTTATGTGATCATACCAATCCATTATGGTAATTTTTGATCAATATCTTCAATATTAGCTCCTTATTAGGGTTCTAAGAGGGTTTAAACTTGTTTCCACTCTTAACGATCATTCATAAAGCATAGCCCCTAAATCCAAAACTAAGGCTTATAATTTTGAGCTAGGAACATTAACCATATACCATGAATATATTATGTTCACATTCAAAGGTTTGAAGAGATAATACACATAATAAAATCCTTCTTAGGTTGAGAACCATTTATTTGGTGCACTTGAGAGACCTCAAAGCACTTTTTATTGCTTTAACCTTCAAAATTTGACTTTAAACTTCATGAATACACCTAGGACAACCTATCACACATCTTAAAAATCTCACCTATGCATAATTTCCTTGGAAACTAACCTTATGCATCATTAGGCCATGCTCTCACCACCTTTCTTTCTACACCTGAGTCTTCACACCTCATTAGGCCTTGAACTAACCTTCAAACCTCTTTTCAAGCTCACAATACTTCACTCACATTATCAAATAACATATCACATGCTCAAATAATGTAAAACATTATGTTATACAACCTTATCTCACATGAAACTAAGCTTTTGAATTCACATAAGATCTCTTCATGCCATAACTAAGCTTCACAATACACCCTATCCTCATATACACTTGATATCAATCTTCTATAACCTATAAAATCCTGAGAACATACATCTCACCATGACACCATGTCTCTTCATGCACAATACTAGGAATCCTATGCACATACCTTCTCAAGACACTACTAGGCTCAAGTACTTGACAACTTTGACAATAAGTACCTTCCATGCTGACCTTCACATAACTCATATAGACATAAGAACATATACCAATCATATCCTACACTCTCATAATCATTGAAGCAATCTCTTTCATGCTTCTTGACATAACTCACTACCAACTAAACTGATCTTTCTCTTACCAACACTCTTGTAGATCTACTTGTCATCATAACTTCACAATAACCTTTGACATCAATGATAACATCAATGCCAAAAATCAATAATCCATGATAATTCTCAATAGAGGTATGTAGTTGGGTTACCAAGGAGGCTGACAAAGAGTATTGTGTGATTGATATGAATCATAATGTTATTGGTAATGTTCATTATAGGATCAATAAGGCTGGTATGGGTTATGATACTACTGATAAGGAAAGTGTAGAACATAAATTCCCTCTATATACAACCATTGAACATTAGGGATATGTTTAATAGAAATATGAGGAGTGGGGGGAATGGAATAAGGACTAAACCTAGGTTACCTCTTCCTTTTAGTAAAATCCAAAGACAAATCAACAAATTTATCTTCCTTACCCTTGGATAAAGACATTGTGATGATCTTTGGCATGAAACTTGAGTGTTAGTCTGCCACCATAATGTATGAAACTCCTTGAGGTCACCAAATGATGAGAGTATGTGCTCTAAAATACTATGGTTTTGTCCCACTAGGCATGCTAGAAATTGATATCAGTATGTATTTCACCTTTGAGGCAAAGTAGTTTCAAACCTACCTCATCTAGATAATACAATGGAATAACCTCTAGGTGTGGGTAGACTAATGGGTGAGGTGAGTCTTTAATTTTGGGGATATCTCCCTCGATGCATTATCTAATCTTAACTACTAAGCCTACTTTTTTTCTAATGAAAATGGATAGAATAAAGACATGAAATCAAACCTTATACTATAGGAGGTGATTCACCAATATGTTATGTCTCCTCTACTTTATCCTTCAACAACACTTATGAATAAAATAAATAATAATAGCTAACACACTATCTACATGACTCTTACAAATCATTACTTCACATGGAGGCCATGATAACTACGTACAACCAAAGGATGATGACTGGAAGGTCAGATAAGATATGCTAATAGTCAATTTCAACTATAAGCACAAACATAAGCACATTCACACACCATGTGACCTACATAAGACCAATCCACTAGTATCTAAGTGAGAAATAAGGACCTACAATGGAAGAGAGAATCCAACCACTAATTCAAATCAGACAAGTATAAAACACACTAGAGACTAGCATAAACAAAGTTAAATCAATATTTCTATTAGGTAAAAGGCTACAAGATATAAAAAGGAAGAGTTTCTTCATACCTAGTTGAAGGATGTGCATAATGGATTTCTAAGCAAAATTTATAGAAGAAGGTGATAGAGAGAGGGATAAGAGAGAACTAAATCTCATCAATGTTGCATTATACTTGTGGTTTTAGTTTTAAATCAGAAAATAGTCCGTGATGAGTCTCTAGTGTGTTTTATGCTTGTCTGATTTGAATTAGTGGTTGAATTATCTCTCCCATTGAAGGTCCTTATTTATCACTTAGATAATAGTGGATTGGTCTTATGTAGGTCACATGGTGTGTGAAAGCTCATATAAGGTATACTAACAATCAGTTTCCACTATAAGTACAAACATAAGCACATTCACACACCATGTGACCTACATAAGAGTAATCCACTAGTATCTAAGTGAGAAACAAGGACCCACAATGGGAGAGAGAATTCAAACACTAATTCAAATAAAACAAGCATAGAACACACTAGAGACTAGCATAAACAAGGCTAAATCAATATTTGTATTAGGTCAAAGGCTACAAGATACAAAAAAGAAGAGTTTCTTCATACCTAGTTAAGGGACGCACACAATGGATTTATAAGCACAATTTATAGAATAAGGTGAGAGAGAGAGAGGGATAAGAGAGCACTAAATCTCATCAATGTTGCATTATACTTATGTTTTTAGTTTTAAATCAGAAAATAGTCCATGAGACACCACCTTCTAGCCTTTTCAACACATTAATATACTTACTTCATAGTCTTCATGGGAGTGTGGTATAGAAATGGTGTAGTGGAAGATATTTTTTATTTGTTTTGACCTTGTAAAGTAATGAGTGTTTTAAAATTGTCTAACCACCTCCTTCTTATCAGTTACAATGGTAGTATTATGGTCTAATTGGCCTCCATGAAGCATTAAATAGCCTACCTCTCTTTTTTACATGTTTACTAGGCCTAAAACAGCCTCATCTTACATAATGGTCATAAAATGTGCATTATTTTATAAATATAATAGTTAAAATAACATATATGTTTCTCTGTTGACCCTATAATCAGCCCTCTATGCCAAAAGACATCCTCTTTAGCTGGCCAAGTAGGCTTCCTAGGTAACTAGGCCTAGTCTCTTGGTACTAGTCACTTAGATTGTTATGAACCTTGAATATAACCCTAAAAATAGATTAATGATCATGATTTAGGATCAAATAAGATTATTATTCCATGATTTATGCCTTTAAGGCAATGGACACATGTTATTTTTACTCATTTAGGTGACTAGGTCATCCTTTTACTATCACCTCTAGACAGCGTTTCTAGTCAAGGACTATAAGAGAATTTATAGGGGGAATTGAGTGAATTTTATGGCATGATAACATAGAATATATCTCACATCACCCTCCATAATTATTTTAAAGTGTTCATATATCTTTTTACCTTTAATTTACCATGAAATCTTATAAAAATAAGATTTTTATTGCATCCATACAAGTGTCCATACAAACCAATGGAATAAATAGAACCTTATCATAGTGTGAGATGTGTTTTAAGTGTCTTACAAGATGAAATAAGTAACTTTAATCCATTTATCTAAATTTATTCTACATCAGGTCATTGTGGAGGTTTGTGGCATGTTTCAAGTATCATAGTCTCTTAATGATTGTTCATAGCCATGAGGTCTTAGATTTCATAAATAATGAAAATAATTTCAAGTATACAACCTCCTTCAACTTTACCTAACATCTGAGAACTCCATGCACTTTCTCAGATAAGTTCACATGTGAGGAAGGTGTTCCTCAGGCTAGAAAACATACAACTATGAGGCCAAGATAGAAAATTTGAGTGTAAAGGATGTGAAACTATTTGAACATGGATCAAAACATATCTAAGAGACCTATCACATCTATTTTTACATATTATCATGATTTTTCTTATTTTCCATCTCTTAAAAGTGTCTTCATATCTTTGATACTCTTATTCACTTCACATACACCTCTTTTCTCCATTCTTGCATGACATAACTATAGATGCTAGCTTGGGGTCTGCTTGGACTATAAGTTTTTACCTTCTCATCTTATTGGCACCTTTATGTCTCACCAATTAATGGAATCATAATTTATAGGGTAATTTTATTTACATAGACCTCTAATTTTTATATGTAAAACATCTTCCAATCAGTCACCTATCCTTTCATGATTGGCTTGTATGTGGCAATTGAGGTATCTTGACTACCTATCACTTTAAGTGATATAATCCTCATTAACCCCAACTCCTTTAGTATCCAATACTTATTCATGATCCTCATTAATATTATATTTATTCAACACTTCTATCTTACCTTCCTTAAATAGCTTTTCAGGGTGGGTTTAAGCTTCATGTTGACTGTCTTAGTATGTTTTACCTCAAGAAACACCTAAAACCTTAAAGATGTATCAAATTTTCCCTTCTATCTTGAAGGATACCAATATAAATTCTTATCACTTCACCACTTTGAGATCACCTCACCTTTATGAAGGATTTGTAACTCCCAAGTATCAAATATTGGACATTTTGTTCCATCTAATTCAAGGCTTCGTATGTTTTTTGAGGAATTTGAATGCTTGTACCCTCCTTGGGACTGATTAGAAACCTAGGTGAACCTCATCATGAAATACTTAAATAATTTTCAAATTTTTACTATCTTCTATAAACTTTTACTAGGATAGGAAATGATCTTTAATCCTTGAGATTGATGTGACCTTTTGAACTCTACCCCTTATCTTCTCTAAACTTATACATAGGCTCAAAGTCTTATGTATTCACATGAAATGTTTTTGAAAATATGATTGGGGAGTATTATGTCTGGTTTATTCATATTATATATCACCAAATATATCTAAAAAAAATCTCCCACTCTCTATGATCCTTTTAGGACTTCTTCCAATTCAACCCATGAGTTGTGAAGCCTACACATTGAATATTTATGAAGTTGCCCCTATACCTTAACAATGATAAATATCGTTATCTTATATTAAATAATATTAAATAGGGTTAAAGGCACTCTAGTCAAATCCAAACTATTATATACATTAGGTGAAGGGTCTTAGGCAATTTATACCTTTGAGAAAATCTTGACAAGTTTGAAAGTTAACATTGGCCTTTGTTGGTAAGTATGTAGGTGTCCCTAATAGTTATGACATAATAACTAAAATCATTATGAATTTAAAATAACCTATGTGTGTTCATAGTTCTTAAAAAATCCTTTTGTTATATCTTACATATTTTAAAACTCCTTATGATCCTTTCACATTGGCCAACTAGGCCTGTAAGGTAGTTAAACTCATTATTCTTGATACTATCCATTTTAATGGAAATGAGACCTCCTTGAGACCTATAACACTATGTTTATGAGACTTTTTGTGACCCTATGGGATGTATATAAGGTATTTTGATGTCGGATGGACCACACAAGAGACATTATCTTACAGCTTTGATTTCTTTTAGGAATCAAGACCATGAGGTCAAATCTACAACATGTGACCATGAAGGCTTCTTTATTATGATGTATTATGGTTATTTGGAACTATTTTAAACTTATATAGTGTTCATATTGCATCAAAAAACTCAAACCTACATGTGTGCTACCCAAAATTGAGACAGTGGGGTTTGGTACCCATTTTTAGCACCCTAGCTCCTTATCTACTATTTATAAAGCTAAATATCTCAATAAAAAATGACATTAATTTCAAGCCCACTATGGTATTTACCTTTGTACAATTTATTGGGCTATGACTCTCCCTATATAGACCATACCATTCACCTCAAACAGGCCCTTGTGAGCTTGCCAAGAGTTTGATGGAGATATGCTACATTTTATGCCCTTATTTTATCTTGTGAATCTTGTATTATATTTTTTTATGATTTAAAGGGATACCCCATGAGATGTACAACCTATTTTAACCTTGACCTATCCACACAAGTCTGTACAAGTCTTGAAATCACCTGTAAAACATCTTTTCTCTACATTTTTTTGTGATTGAGATATTAAGAACCCATTGGAGGCCAAAATGAAGGAAATGAGAGGTAAAGTATAGTCTTAAAAAAAAACTTATGGATGGATGGAAGCTAAAAATTCACTTTTCAATTATGTACTTGTTTTTTATGGTGAATGAAGGATGTTTGACCCTTTATAAGACCCCTTTTTACATATAAGATCACCTTTTTATGACTTTGAAATGACTATAAGATGTTTAGAAACTCCTAATTTCAATGTGACATACAAAACACACCTTTTTCAAAGACTTATAATATGAAGGTTAACCTATATGGCATGTTTGAAAGGCATTTGATGACCTTAAGGGCTCATTAAAGCTTAAAACATTATTGAAAGATGGACTATAGAAGATGACCCTAGATGAATTATTAGACCTCATGTAAAGACTCAAAAATGACTTGGACACCTCCCAAATGTTTCTAACAAGGTCCCCTCCACAAGAAGTGGCTAATAGATGTAGAAATATAATAAAAACAAGAAACCTTAATTTCTCTAGATACCATAATTTATGATAAAATACCTTAACTTTATCAAAAAAGATATATTCCATTTTTAGGCATCAAAAGATACTTAAGACCCTTCCTCTCAACCAATCACAACTCATAAAAATCTAAAACATCTATTGATTCATAGCATGCTATTAGATGATGATGTCCCAAGCAACCCCTAGTGCATACAATGAAACCTTAAACATTGATAATAAGGTTTTCAATAAGACCAAATGAGGACATCAAAAGGCATGCAAAATAACATGCAAGGTGAAAGCATGATAGTCAAGTTTTTTTCTATAGGAGTTGATATTTTGACCTTGGTAGTCAAAATTAGTCAACAATTACTATTGCTAAGATCATAATGGCTAGTTATTATTATCCAAGTGTGTTTAAATATGCCCATAGATGGGTGAGAAGTTATAGGAAATAGGAAAACAAAGGCTACAAAATCTTCCACTTCATCTAAGTCAATCTAATCATCCCTTCCCTTAGTGGGGCCTAGATTTCATTAGAATGATCAACCCTCATTCAAGTGCTAGACACAAGTTGATTCTAATTGCCACCAACTACTTTACAAGATAGAAATAAGAAATATCACTCAAAGAGGTGAATGAAACATCCATCTTAGATTTATATGAGGGAATTATGACTAAATTTGGTTTTCTAACCACCATTATCTTAGACAATATTATGGATTTTATTGGAACCAGAATCAGTGAGTGGGTAGTGAGACAAAATCTATTTGAGCATCTCCTTTAATTATTACCCTCAAGGTAATGGTTTGGCTGAGTCAACCAATAAAGACTTGATCTGAATCATGAAATAAACCATGGGGGAGAATCAAAGGACTTGGCATGCACAATTCAAAGTATCCCTGTGAGAAGATAGAAAAATGCCAAAAAGGGCAATAGGTAGTTCTTCTTTCATGTTGGTGTATGGAAGAGAGGCTAGGATGCTTATGTCACTTGATTTACCATCCCTAGAGCTTGCCCACCAACTGGATATAATTGAAAATTATCCTATGATGGTGAGACTATTTGAACTAATGGAGTTAAAAAAGACTAGAGGGAAAGTGATGCATGCTTTGGATCTTCAACAAGCTCAAATGAAGAGAAACTTTGATATGAAGGCTATTAATAGAAGTTTTAAAAAATTAGACTTAGTGCTCAGATGAGATGTGGACACAACAAAATTTGGGAAGCACACAAAGCTTGATACAATATGGAGTGGTCCATATGTCATCACAAGCTATAAAGAGGCCAAAATTTTTCATCTCTCAAAGTTAAATGGAGAAAATATACTGATCAAAGTCAATGTGATCCATCTAAATCACTATGCTTGAATTGATTTTCGAGTTCTATATAGTAGTTTAGCTACATTTTTATTTCCCCTAAGTGCTACAACATAATAGTTTGGTCATTTTATTTCCCTAAGTGTTTTTGCATGTTTGTTTTATCCCTTGCTTTCTCTTTTTCCTAAAATGTGAATCTTAGTTTAGTTTTTCAATAGTGGGTCTAGTAGGTTACAACCAGGTTGTACTATTAGAATATGATAAGTTTTAGATGCTCCTATGATTCCTTTCCCAATGGATTGTTTCAAAGGATAATAGATTATTGATTAGCATGAAAGTATCCCATAGAGGTCAACAAAATGTTGACTATTTTTTGTCACCATGGAAGATCAACATCCAAATTCAACTCAAGGCTTTAGGTTCATCAGGGAAGACTTCTCAAATTTTAGTCAAGATTTGGTGAAAAAATAAAAGACTTAATGTGTTTTCAAAAGTTGGCCTTCATGATTTTTCAACAGAAGGATGGTTTTTGCATTTTTTTATCAAATACTAGTCATAATTTTTACATGAGTAAGTATTTACAAAAGTACCAAAGACTTCAGAAAAATTGTTCAAACTTTTAGAACTTCAAAAAAATTGTTGTGACTAGTCAGAATTAATATTCCAAATAAAATTTATGAAGGCTAAAGGTCTAAAAATAAGTAGTAAATCCTATAGGAAGCCTAAACAAATATTTTCAAGAATTTTATAATTGGTTTGGTCTTTATAAAAATTATGAAAATACTAGTCAAAACTTTTATTTTGAATAAAAGTTCTGATGATCAATACCTAGATAGAAGTTGCAAAGTAAAAATTATGAAAGACAGGGGCCCAAATGAAAGTTCTGATGATAAATATTACAAATACTTAGACCTTTAGAAAAAATGTTGTGAAATCAATTTTTGTAAAGACTAAGGTAATAGCAAAAGTTGCAAAAATAGAGAATCTAAAAATTTGGCTCTTAAAAAATTTTGTGAGTATAGAGTTTCATAGCAGAAGTGCATGAAGGTAGAAGCTCTGGATAACTTCAACATACCCCAAGGATATATTAGTAACATAGTAGATCAACATTGATAGGCATTCACTCAACATGAAGATGTACTTCTTGACTAACTCAGTAGCATCAAATAAAAATCCAAGATCGTATTGAGCAAAATCAACACAAAACATTTAAGCTCAAGCCCAATTCACTCAATGGAAAAATACAAATAGATGGCATCTAGGTTAACATTTCTACAATAGATGACACCTATCCCTTAATTGTAATCAGATTTAACTAAGATAGCGTGTCAAGATATGAAGTAGGAAGGTATCAAGGACTAAAATACTAAGGCACACATTAATGAACATGGTTGGAATAAGTGACAGAAGTGGTGGGATTAGGAAAAACTCCTAACGCATTGATCCAAATAAAACCAACCACTTTCCTATACACATAAGCCTTAGAATTGAGTTATGGTTGTTGAGAGATTAAATATTGGTTGTTTCACAACTAACGAGAGAGTGTGTTGAGATAAAAATTTTACGTTTGAAGAAATCATAACCATGCCTTGAGGATGAAATCAAGATCCCAATTAACTTTGGCCATCCCTATCTAATTTATAGAGAGATTACGTGTCTCAAATTCTGATATTCATTCAATTTTTTGAACTATATTTATGATTGTAGTAAATGAGCCATGGACTTCCCATTGTCTATAAAATCTCAGTTATTTCATTATAAAAAAGGTTGATATTTCTAGGCATAATAATGCTATAAAAATTTTCCCTCCATGACCCTTTTATTGCTTAAGCCTTGTATTTTCATGAGAACTGAGTTCATATTTTTCCATTTTCTTGTATTCTATGTATATTCTATGGTTTTTTAATCTTTGCTTGTGGATAATATTTGTCCCTCTCATTGTTGTCCATACCTAAACACCTATGTGCAGAACTTATCTCTCTTTTCTAGGTCATATGTTGTGTGCACATAGGTCTATACAGATGCCACATGTGGATTGTTTGCCATCCCTCTTTATGTTGTATTGCATCCTGCTCCTCCATGCAAATTACTTATGCAATTACAGAATCCATTTTGGAGATTGTGTGATATTTTATCATCCTCTAAAATTTATAATGTGTTATTCAAGGCCCATAGTGGTTTTATGTATAATCTTGGTGCATCACCATTTTACATTTCAACAACCCCCTCTCTCCATTTTCCCCTTAACATATTTTAAACTTAGCATTAGTAGCAAGATCACTTATGATCTTGGTAGGCCTATATGTACATAATGACTGATTAAAATTATCATAATAACATGTAAGAATATTCTAAAAGAAATAATTGAATCATAAAAACCACTTTCTTGAATAAAAAGGTAAAAATTTCATAAAATGACAAAACTAGCAGTAATTATCCTAGAGAACTACATGAACACTAATTATTAATGCATAAATCTAACCATTGTGTATATGCAATAAAATAAAAAAATGGGGCCACAAAAATAAGAATTAAGTATTGATAACTAGATAAAATAAATCATTTTCAACTCTTATAGAAAGGGAGACTAAGAAGATCGAGTTGCTAAGTTTTCAAAGTTGAGAAAAATGAGAAATAAACACAATCAATGATTAAAGTTCCCTAAAATAATTCTTCAAGGAGTATAAAATAAATCATTTGATCAAACAAAATAAATTTTAAATAAAGGAGCCATACATATCACAATATTATAGAATTATTAGTCGATATCTTGGAGAACTACATAAGCCAAAATTCTTGATGCAAAAAATCTAAGCTTTAAGGATATGCAAGAAACCCAAATAATGAGCCCACTCAAATAAAAATAAGAGAAAATGAGATATTTAATAATAAAATAGTATCTCAAATAAATAAGGTGTGAATAAAACATGAGAAATATGCACATAATGAATGATTCAGAATTATTTAAAGAAATAACAACTTTTATTTCTTTAATAATGAATAAAACATGAGAAATATGCACATAATGAATGATTCAGAATTATTTTTAGTCAGTTTTCTAACTTAAATGTAGGTTGATAAGGGGTTTACTAGAAAATCTTGTTAATCATGGGATATACTGAGAGGGGGGGGGTGAATCAGTATATCATATATCTTATAAAACTTTCCTTTAACCAAATTTCACTTAATCAAACATTCAAGATATGCAATAAAACTCAAACAATAAACACCACATAAGATAGAGAGAGACACCAAATATAACGTGGAAACCTAATGTGGGAAAAACCACATAGAACAATCTCAAGTATATGAATGAGCACAAACCCAAATAATATTTTCAAGCCAAGCTTGCAGGAGCACCATACCCCTTTGCCGAGCACCAACCCAAATACTATTCATGAGCACCAACCCATAGGAGCACCACACCCCTTTGCCGAGCACCGACCCAACTACTATTCATGAGCACCAACCCATAGGAGCACTAACCCCTTTGCCAAGCACTAACCCAGCAATAATTCATGAGCACCAACCCACAGGAGCACCAACCCCTTTATCGAGCACCAACCCAACAACAATTCATGAGCACCAACCCCTTTTTGTATACCACACACCTATCTCTCAGTGTTGATATCTCAACAAATGATAGATCAATACAACATCTCTTTCCTCTCTCTCACCTTTGCTCTTATAAGCTAGATATAACAAATATAAATCATATTCATCTCTCACAATTGCTCTTCTAAGCTAGATATTACAATATCAAATCAACCTCTATCTTCCATATTTACAAATGGCTTCTCAAGCCTTTATTTATAGCTTTCCAAATAACCTTTGGCCTCCTCCCTTTGTAACCCTTCAATCCTCATGAAAAATGGCACCAATCTTGGATGACCCTTCATATTCAAGCCTTTGAAAAGTCATGTGGTGACCCTTCATGACCAAAAACGTCCTTCCCACTTTTGTCCTTATCTTTGGTGACTTTTTGTATTCCTCAAAGTTTCCCTTCATGAGAAATTGCACCCTTACTCTTTTATCTTCACTTGGTGACTCTTGGAATTCCCCAAGATGACTCTTTAGGGAAAATGCATCCCATCCTTCTTTTGTTTTTACCCTATGGCTCTTCGACTTCTCCATGGGCCCTTCTTTTGTCTCATATGCAACCAAAAATATATTCGTTAATATTAAATAAATATTAACTCATATTAGCCAAGATATATTTATTACAAACAACATTAAATGTAATGGGGCCTTTATCACCAATAATGCTAGACCTTTGACATCAATGACAATATTTCCAACAATCTCCCCCTTTGTCATTGATGGCAATCTCAATCCTAAAAATACCACATCCTATCACCTACACATATTATCATCTTAAAACATACAGTAACTCCCCCTTACTGTAGCAACCTGTACCTATTCCTTGTACCTATTTTCTACACATGTACCTATACCTATTATTCTCCCCCTTTGACATCAATGGCAAAGGGCCTACCTGGAGCTAACACTTAGCTCCCCCTCAACTAATGTTGAACATCAATGGCAGGAAGTAATAGAAATTACTCCCGACTCTCACCAATCTTTTAATGTATCCTTTGATTGTGCCTTTGAGAAGATATTTGACAATACATACACATTATTTCCTATCCTTTCGAGAATCTACAATCAACTCATTTGAATATTTTCTGCTAATCTCACAACCTTCCACATGAAACTTTTAAGGTGTATCCTTGATCACATATTTGAATTACACTCAATAGATTGTGCTTACAAAACATTCATAGCTTTGGTTCTACTAATATCCAAACTTAAAATACCTTTTTCGGCTATCTTGGTAGTGGTTTTGTCTTTGAATTTCACTATGCCACCATTGATCTTCTTTTCTCTTATCTCCTATCATATGCCTCAAACATCCACTATCAACTAACCATGGCTGATCTTAATTTCTTACATGCAAAGTTGTTTGCACCAACATAGAATCTTTAGGTTGTTTCTTTTGCCATGAACATGTCTGAACCTTTTTCCTGGTGAATGGAGCTTTGAAACTTTGATCCTTCTTCTTGATGAATCTGCATGAGTATTCTTTTCCTTCTTTCTAAAATTGTTAGCTCTTTTTCAACATTCTAATTTCTTATGACCATAATCATTTGAAACACTGCATATGCAAGAATCATTCTAATAGCCTCAAACCATAATACTGATGCAAAAATTTCTTCAAGAATCTATTCCCTTAAAAGATATACAAATTAATTTGTCAACTAAATTTCTTATCATGCAACATATCCAAGACCCAATAACATCCACCATGCTTCAATTTTTCTTAAAAGTGTCTCCTTGAAGCCTAGAAGAGACACCCCACACAATAGGGTTCTAGAAATAAATCTTAGGAGATTCCCACATCTCCTCTATTTCTTCCTTGATCTTCTTGTGTTTTTCTTTTAGAATCCATTTAATAATGTCTAACCTTTTTGACTTACTGACCTTATCATTTATGATGTTTTTCTTTTTCTCAACTTTTGCAACTATCTTATCTTGACAAAGCTCATGCTCAAATGTAACAAGAGATTCTACACAATCCTTCTTATCTAATTTTTTATCTACTATAAAAAGTAATTCATTTTCATTCTTCAACTCAACCTAATCAAACTTTACTATTTTAGGTCTCCAAACCTTAATTTGACTCTTTTCATATCTTTTATGGGCTCTGTAACCTTTGACATACTTTGAAGATCTCTTTACTTGTTTTGGACATAATTTAGCAATATGGCCAACCTTATGACAACAAAAGCAAACAATATTTCTCATACCTTTTTCTTGAATGTGACTGAGATCTCCCTTTGACTAATTGCTTCTCCTCATATAGTCTCTTGCCCTATGAACAACATGATGACAAACAAAACAATGGCCATGAAAAGAATTTGAAAACTTGAAAGCATTGGGCTGCCTGATCTACTTGTTTGATTTGCCTTCAAAACCTGCATCCTTCTTTTCTTGGACCAATATTTCATGATCTTTCTCAACCTTAATTATAAGCTTCTCATGATTATCATTTAAAGAACCTAACTCATCCTTCAACTGATTACACTCTTCTTCTTTTGATGTTAAAATTGAATTTGTAACCTCTAACTGATTCTTAAGATCCTAAATAAATATCTTATTTTATTTTACTTCTATAGCCAACCTAGAATCCAAGATACACACCTGTTCCTTAAGAGCCTCAACCACAGATTTTAACTCTTGATTCTCCTTCTTTAGCTACTTGGCCATCTTATGTTTTTCTTTGATCTACCTTCAAGCTGTTAAACCCATTCTAAAGGAACTTGCTCTGATACCAATTGTTAAGCATGGGATATACTGAGAGGGGGGGTGAATCAATATATCATGTATCTTATAAAACTTTCCTTTAACCAAATTTCACTTAATCAAACATTCAAGATATGCAATAAAACTCAAACAATAAACACCACACAAGATAGAGAGAGACACCAGATATAACGTGGAAACCTAATGTGGGAAACACCACGGAGAACAATCTCAAGTATATGAATGAGCACAAACCCAAAAAATATTCACAAGCCAAGCTTGCAAGATCACCATACCCCTTTTTCGAGCACCAACCCACATGAGCATCACACCCCTTTGTCGAGCACCAACCCAAAAGAGCACCAACCCCTTTGCTAAGCACCAACCCACAAGAGCACCAACACCTTTATGTATACCACACAGCTATCTCTCAATGTTGCTATTTCAACAAATGATAGATCAATACAATATCTCTTTCCTCTCTCTCACCTTTGCTCTTCTTAGCTAGATATAACAAATATAAATCATATTCATCTCTCACAATTGCTCTTCTAAGCTAGATATTACAATATCAAATCAACCTCTATCTTCCATATTTACAAATGGCTTCTCAAGCCTTTATTTATATCTTTCCAAATGACCTTTGGCCTTCGCCCTTTGTGACCCTTCAATCCTCATGGAAAATGGCGCCAATCTTGGATGACCCTTCATATTCAAGCCTTTGAAAAGTCATGTGGTGACCCTTCATGACCAAAAATGTCCTTCCCACTTTTGTCCTTATCTTTGGTGGCTTTTTGTATTCCTCAAAGTGTCCCTTCATGAGAAATTGTGCCCTTACTCTTTTGTATTCACTTGGTGACTCTTGGAATTCCCCAAGATGACTCTTCATGGGAAAATGCATCCCATCCTTCTTTTGTCTTTACCCCATGGCTCTTCGACTTCTCCATGGGCCCTTCTTTTGTCTCATATGCAACCAAAAATATATTCATTAATATTAACTCATATTAGCCAAAATATATTTATTACAAACAACATTAAATGTAATGGGGCCTTTATCACCAATAATGCTAGACCTTTGACATCAATGACAATATTTCCAACAAATCTTCCAATTTTAGGCTTACTATAATAATTACTAGTGTATGGGTTCCCTTAACCTTGAAAGAGACACATGAAATATAAATTATTAATTATACCTATCCTGTAGTTAACAAATTACTCATAATATTTGTAATTAATCAAGGTTGTTTAAAAAAATAAAATAGAAATGACTTTTGTTTCCTTATATGAACAAATTTTGATTCTTTTTTATTTATTATAAACCAATATATCAAGATTACTCTTTTAGGGAGAAAATAACTAAATTCTACAAATCACACTTTTATTTCAAAATATTGGGAATCTATTGGAAAATAAATCAAACTTTACTAGCTCTAGAAAAAGCTCAAGTTTACAAAAGCCAATGTTATTTTAAATTATAACTATTGTCATTTAAATAGTACGAGAAAAATTACATTTACAACATTAATAAATTTAATTTTTTTTATCAATTGTAAATCAAATAATAAGGGTTCAAATGATTAGTTAATAGATTGAAATTTACTTATTGATCCATATTCATTCATTTTCCAAAAATAAGATTTCTCAAATTTGACAAGAATTAATGAGATAAATATCCAAAAGAAACTATAAAAACAACTAGATGCACAAAATATCAAATTATCAATACCAATTTAAGTAACAACCAATCTTTTCCTATTTATTCCTCTTTAAACATTATTTTATATTAACATGAGAGAAAAGAAAATATCAAAGAGATCTTACAAATTGAAAATTTCTCAATATAAAAGGCAAAGAAATCTAAACCTTTCTAGATGAATTATTTAAACAATAAATCGGGGATTTAAATAATGGAATTGTTTTAATCTTGAAAAATCTTAATGAGTCATGAATTCCATTTGGTTATTCAAGCCACTAATATTTAGCAACTAAAATTCTAATATTCTCGTGCCATCAAATTTCCATCTAATAAACTATCACATCTATGAGAACACTCTTGAATATAAGCCATGTCCACCAAAAAGTGGCCCATTTAAATATCTAAAAATGTATGTTTAATATCTCTTATTAAACTATAATCTTGTTCCATTTTATGAGCTATAGAAATGACATAGCCTTCTATATGGTAATATAAGATTCACATCTAATTGGTAACCTAAAATTTTAATTTGTTTAACATCTTGTATAATATGTATTTGAAGTTTTATAAGTATATTCACTTTCCTTATTTATCTTAAAAACCATGGATTATATATAAATAAATTAAATCCTAGGTTTATCAATGAAAGACTCGATTGTTTCTATTGTTTCCTCATATTTTACCCTTTTTCTATCTAATCCCTCTACACAACGCTTCAAAAAACTAAGAACCATTTCTAAATAACATTTGCTGAATATTATTGAAGTGCTTCTAGTTAAATCTTCATCTATGATTTAAAAAAAAATACTAACTTATACCAATTTATTTTTGTTTTTATCTAACATTTTTGACATTGAGTTCACTTGGGACAAGGAATCTTGAAAACTTTAATAAACTTAAATTCTTGCTTATCACTTATCTAATTATTGCTTATGCAATAATGATATCTATCCCTAATTAGTTGTGGGATGTTCCAAAAGGGCCAAATGATGAAGGTAATTTTTTGAGGAAGTAGGATTCCTATGCTACTTTTCATGGAGTTTCATTATTTTGAGGGCAATTTGTTTTATTAGACCTTGCATGGTATATATCACACATGTCCTAGTGACCCTTGAACTTCATTATCTTCTCCTCTTTCTCTGATTTTATAAGTATCAACAATTTTAGATATTATAATAATACCACACCATGTATGGTGAAGCCATGCTAGAATGACATTATATTTTGCCTTGGAACATAAATGCAAGTTTGGTTTTGAGTTCATGAAAAATTGTCCAAGTGTGAAAGTGATGTATGGTGATGAAAAGTGATAATTCTCTATGCTTTCTTCCCTTATCATTTCATGTTTGTGCAAGAGTTCCTATTAGAACAAGTTGTTTCTCTAGATTTTCACTAATTACATTCAAATGAGAAAGAAACTAAGGTTAAGAGGTTATGGATTTGATGTTACCTGGATTTAGTGTGCACCGTATCCAAGCCTTGTGGGAGCTCCTCTTTGGTTGTGGAGGAAACACCTGCAGTAAGAATGAAACTTAAACAAGAAAGATGTTAGAAGAGGCTATGGTGGACTGCCAAGCTATGCATGTTGAGTTGTGGAGCTAAAAGCTTCACTAAATGTGCAAATGTGGAGGTTGCTAGGTTACATAGTAACCGACATCGGTCAGAACTTGCTGACATCGGTCAGAGGTCGACTGGCATCTGCCAACATCAGTCATCTCTAGATACACAGAGACTGACATCAGTCATTTGTGCATTTTTAGAACTGTTCTAATTTTAGGAGAACAATTAGTTTGCATGTAAAGACTAATTTTAGTCTTGAGTCTACTTTTCTAATTATTGTGTGCTTGGGGTTCTATTTAAGAGACCCATGGGGCTGTATTGTAATCAAGTAAGGAGGCAACAAAAATTGGGTTAATTGTCACTGAACAAGGTAGGCAATAACAACCATTGAGTTGATTGTCACAAGAAGGTAGGCAACAACAACCATTGGGTTGATTGTCACTAGAGGGAACAACAACTCGATATTGAGTTGATTGTGATTGTAATTGATTGAGAGAGAGAAATCTTGAGGGAGAATTACTGTACACCCAAGAGGTTTGAGGAGAAAGAGGTTTCTTCATTGTATTTCCTTCTAGAAGAGTTTAATATAGATTGTATTGTTTCTCGTATCTCCTATTCTTTGCTATTTTTGATTTCTAGTTACTTATTACTTCTAGTTTAATTCTGTGTTTAGTTGCTTATACAAAAGTAATCAATTGAGCTCTAGAGCCTAACAAGTGGTATCAAAGCTAAGATCCTAACAACGTGCTCGGTCCCAGAAGCGTGAAGCTCCTTAAGGGATGACAGTCCACTGTTTAAAAATAAAAGTATTGTAAAGGAAGAAATGATAAATGACTAAAGAAATAGAAAAGTAGATGGTGTGTACATGTTCCTTGTAGTCTATGTATCTTAGAATGCTACAAAAGGTTGGCTCAAGGTTCTGTCTAGTCTAGATGGGCTGTTTGGATGGCTTTTTGGTTTGCTAGTTTAGAACACAATCATCGACATCAGTGGGTCTGCCGAGGTTAGTAGGGTAAATGGTGTCAATGACTGTTGGGTTACCGATGTCAGTTTGGCTAAAGGTGCCAACATTGGTTGGTCTGCCGATGTCAGTTTGAGTTGTAGATGCTGACCTTGATTGGTCTGTTGATGTCAGTTGGGGTAGTCAGCCTTGGATGGCTTTTAGAGTATTTTTGGGATTGATAGAGGGGTTTTTAGAAGTTTAGAGGTTAGTGCAGGGTTGTGGGAGGGTGAATGAGGTTTAAGGAAGGGTATAAGTAGAGGATTAGTGTGAAAAGGGGGTGAGAAAAAGGAGAAGGCCTTTCAGCCCCTCCACAGAAGAAGTCGGGCCTCTCGATAGTATTTAGAAATATCAATGAAAACTAATTGACAATATATTCTAAAACACTAAAATGAAAACTAGAGTACTTAGCTTTATAAGTTGAAGAACCAGAGATGTTAGAATAGTGATTCCTATTATGGCTGATGTGACTGGTGTTGTGAGCCAATGAATCGAACATGGATTGCTTCAATTTAGTAGCTCAAGGTCCTCGTACAATCTTTCAATCTAGTCTCTGGAATGATTTACCAAGAGAACAATAGTCAAGTTTTGGTGCTTGAACTCTCAGAGTGTGCATGCTAATGTGCAAAAAGGTGGCCTTAGCTCAATGTTAGAGCTTGGCTTATGTAACCGACATCAGCAATCCCACCGACATCAGCATAGAACTATTGACATCAGCTAAGGGTTGACCAATGTTGATGGAGAGAGAATAAGTAAAAGGGCTATTTTTAGCTCTTTGCCTATTTTTCCACCCACCAAGTGCCTTTTCCATTGGAGAACATTCAAAACAAGGGCTTATGAGGCACAGGAGTTGGTTAGGGAGTTAAGATGGGGTGAGAATAGGTCATGGGTAGTTAGGGTTTGGAGGACCTAGTCTCAGGCTGACTCATAGGCTAAGAAATAGTCTTAGGGTGAGGTGTCTAGGTGAGGTGTCCAAGGTGAGGTAATTAATTTAAAATAAGTAGTTTTTAAATTAATAAGGTGTGCAAGTGTGGATTAGGAGTGTTAATGTTTAGAAGGGGACCAAGGGGGGGTTGACACGATATTGGTGTCTATATTTACCCCTTTTTGTCTTGTGGTTTGTTTTGACGAACAACAAGACAAAAATAGATGTAGGTTGCCCTAGGTATGGGATGAGGTATTCCCCCTCAAAGTGGGAATCGAGAGAAAGTAATTTGAAATCAGGTGCTGATTTGATAGGTAGTGGATGGGTAGGGTGAGGTTGGATTGTGAATGCTGTAATAGTTGAGATTGCATGTATACCACTTCACTTGATAGGCAGGTCAAATTGTCACAAGAAAGGTCGAGGAGGACTAAAATTGAAGTAACTGGTCCCTAGCTTATTAGTGGTAGCTTATTGGGTTAAAATGATCAAAGTTGTAGCTCAAATGGTCATGGAGGACTAAAATCAAAGTAACTGGTCCCCAGCTTATTAGTGGTAGCTGATTGGGTTAAAATGATTAAAGTTGTAACTCTAATGGTCGAGGAGGACTAAAATCAAAGTAACCAATCCCTAGCTTATTAGTGGTAGCTAATTGGGTTAAAATGATTAAAGTTATAGCTCTAATGGTCAAGGACTAAAATCAAAGTAATCGATCCCCAACTTATTAGTGGTAGTTGATTGGGTTAGATTGATCAAAGCTATAGCTCCAATGGGCATCATGTTCCAAGTATCTAGGCTAGGAAGTGCTCCTGGAAAACACAAAAATGTCACAGATATTGGGGATCAACTTGGTCACAATCTGACAAGAGGTGTGAGGGGTGCGTATAATTTGCTAACTATTCATGAGGTAGTATATGCAATCAAAACAACCAAGGCAAAGTTGTCTCGAAAGTTGTCATGGTCTGAGGAGATAGTCATGATCTCTAAGGTCGTTGTCGAGTTAGGCTAAGATATAAGTGATCTCAAGTGTTGTTTGTTGTGGTTAGGGAGATGTATGTGATCTCCAATGTGCCCCATGAGAAGTCTAAGCTGACTTCTATAGTATCAGGACTGGTTGTTTGGTCATGATTTTGGGTAGTTTTAGAGAAGACCTATGTTTTTAGGTCACTAACGTCAATTAGGCCACTGATGTTGGTAAGTAGTCGAAAGGATTTTATGGTCATATCACTAACATCAATTAGACAACTAATGTTGGTAATATAGAAAGGCATTATTTTGCTGACATTGGTAAAATATCAGCCAATGTCAGTGGCCTAGGGCATAATTTAGCTAACATCGACGGCCTAAAAAACCTAATAAAAGTAGATTCACAGCCCACCAAAAGTCATTTGTGACTTTTGAAATGTTGAGAAAGAGAGCTCTGAGTTTTTGAGTGATAGAGACCTCCTATTTATCTGTGTCAGTAGTGCTAGGTGTCAAGGTGTGAGTGGTGAGGAGCGTTGGTGAGTGTTGGAGTGTTTATGAGTTTTTGGGAGCATTATGGGCCATCAATGATTAGATTAAGGAGTCAAGGTAGACATAGATGGTAGATGCCAGAGGAGGCCTTGTAGGAGGACCACCACCACCGGCACCTGTTATACCACCTCAATGGTGATGATGAGATGAGGTAGGGTGTGTTATTTAAATTTTTGATTGGTTGTGAATTTGATGTTATTTTTGTAATTTTTTGAGTTTTTAGCGATAGATCGGGGGGGTGAGGTGTATTAGAAGGTTTGGTAGGTTAGGTAGGGTACTTAAGGTAGCTTTAAGAGTGTTTTGGGGGGTTTTTAGGGGTGAAGTGGAGAAGCCCTAAATTTTAGGGCTCACCTCATTAGGCCCTAGAGCTGAACCATTCACTGACATCGGTGGTGCCACCGACATTGGCTGACAAAAAGACTGATGTTAGTTAATATGACTGACATCGATTGCTTTTAGCCATTGATGTCGGTAAGTTAGATGTCGATGTTGGTTAGGTTAGTGTCATTGTTGGCACCCTAACCGATGTTGGTTGCCTATTAAAGGTTGTTTAGGCCTTAGAAATGTTGAAAATGATAATTCAGAGGGCCTAAGTGATGTCGATGCACTATCGAGTGTGGTGATGGGCATATAGGTTTGTTTGATGGGAAAGTATAAGTCAATTGTGGTGGTTATGCAGTGATTTAGTTGAGCTAACCCCAGAAGATCCCATGTCAACTGAGTGTTGCCTATATAGCCCATGCAAGGGGCCTCAAGCTAATGTAGTTCTCCCAAAAAGGGAAAGTAAAGGGTAGGTTATAGATTGGGTTTGACTAGGTTAGGTCATGGTTAAAGGTTAGATGGTTAAAAGGACTAAAAATGAGGTAGTTTAGGATAGGCCGTGAGCCTAGGGTTTAGGGTATGTAGTGAGCCTAGGGTTTAGATAGTTGGTCCATTAGGTAGATGAATGAATGAATAGCTGAGCTAACCTTAGAAGACCCCATGTCAACTGAGTGCTACCTACATAACCCCTATTTTAAGGGCCTCAAGGCAATGTAGTTCTCCCAAAAGGGAAAAAGAGTCAAAGAGGTTGTTAATTGTTTGCATAACATTTGCTAACATTGTTGCATGTGTGTTGGTTAGATACAGGCTAGGTAGACATTAATGCTATGAGATCATCTCCCAACATTGTTGATGCAAATGCATCGAGACATCACAAGGGATGAGTGGGCACATATGGCCATTGTAGGGATCGATAGGTTATGGCAATATTGTTGAGTTGTTAGGGATGTCAGTTTGATGGTGACATTGATTGAGCAGTGGGATCATACCACCAACACCTTTCACTTGTTGATTAGAGAGTTGACTATTACAGTGGAGGATGTGTACCAAATTTTATAGTTGCCGATACATGGGGTAGAGTTATATGCATGCTCGAGAGAGGAGCATGACATTCATATGCTTACATTGTTTGGGGAACACGTTGTTGAGGTGACCTATAATTTGGTGAGTTTTGGATATGAGCCTATTTATGCTACTAATGAGGATGAGCATCGACTAGCCATCCTGATGATGATCGACATCATTATATATGCCCTTCCTGATGTAGATGGAGGGAGATTCCTGATCTTGATGACTGAGGTTTTGACAAACATGTTAGGGGAGTAAATAGTTTTTACATGGGCTCCAGTATTTTTAGCTCAGTTATACAAGGAGTTGTGGAGGATTAACTAGCAACAGTGGTACAGCTTGTGTATGGGCCACCTCCTGCACTATTGGGCTTATGAGCATATCATGGTTACATGACCTCTTGGCCTCTCAGTAGTGATCCAAGCCGGCTTTAGAGTTAGGTTTAGACAGTGGCGAGAGGTCATGGCATAGACACATGTGGATGCCATCATCTGAGATATTGAGTATTACAGGGGGTATTAGATGTCCTGATCCCAAAAAATATCATTTGGAGGCCATACTTGTTATATCTGACATTCAGAGGTTAGGCAAAGCAGCTAGTGGGGGTTCAGAGCCTATGATGGGTGAGGGGCAGGCGAGCTGGTGAGCTTGAGAGAGTTCCTACTAAGAGAGTGCGGTGCTAGTATGGGTTGTTACAAGATGTGCCACCTATTCTCCCATAGTATAGATGTGATGATATTAAGGTGCCCCTCCCACTACCAGAGGAGACAGAGTGGCCATATTTTGAGGAGATACCTATAGATCTAGGTGTGATAGATCTGGGGTGTATGATGACCTACTTGGCTTAGTGGGCAGGTCACTATGCTGTGATTTAGAGGTGACCACCTCCTGATCTATAGGCAGTCATCAAAGAGAGGGATGCCACCATTCAGGTGAGAGATGCAGCATGAGCACAGGTGGCAGTGCTTCAGGTATAGGTGATAGTGTTGATGGTGTAGGTGGTTACCCTGATAGGGTAGGTTACTACATTACAGGGGCAGGTGGTTATGGCCCAAGCACATGTATTGGTAGGGTAGGGTTTTGGAGGGTAGGTCCCTATTCAACTACCACCATAGTAGCTAGTGCAGTAGCCAGCTCAACTACCAATAGAGCAGCCACTACAGCCATCGATTTAGTAGCCACCTCAGTAGGTAGTGGAGCAACCACCTCAACCACAAACACAAAGTTCTCTACAAGGCATGGCATTGAGATTGATGGGTCCACTACAGACTGTACCTATATCTAGGTATAATACTACATTGGATGAGATCTCATGTTATGAGGGTGTCATCATGGAATTTTTGTAGATCCAATGATATTCTGAGATGCTAGCCCAATAGAGATCTGTGTCACATGCTACTACCTCCAATTCTCCAAGATAGTGATAGTTAGAGGGTGGAGATGATTCGGTGTCTTTGTGACCACCACCACCACCACAACCTTGAGGTGTTTGTAGTTGTTGAGGTGTATATATATCGGCTTGGGTGTTGTTGATGTGAGATGTACATACATTTTGAGAAAGGCATATATATTGTACTATTTTAGATTATTTTGATGTATGCCTTCATTTGATAGTTATATATATATATGTGTGTGTGTGTGTGTATATATATATATATATATGTATATATATATATATATATGTATGTATGTATATATATATATATATGTATATATATATATATGAGATGTTTGAGATATTGACATGTTATGGACGTGACTTTGTGTTAGTTGTTTTGGTTATGTTAGTATTTTTAGCATTTCCCATATGTTTAATGGTACATGCTTGAAATGATGAGTGTATGATGATGTTAAAGCCTTTTCCATATTGTGTGATGGTGTATGCTGTAACATAGGTTATGTGGTTTTTCATCCTTAGCAATTTTCCATATTGGTGATGGTGTATGCTAAAAATGAAATGAGTTTATTTATGCTTAAGTAGGTTTCCATATTGGTGACAGTATATGCTTGACATAAATTGTGTTTGGTTGATAGTTTCCATGTGTATTGTTTTCCATAGAAACTAATGTGAATGGGCTATGATAATTTATATAACACAAATTGGTATCTGCATTAAATAAATCATGATGTTATGTTAGTGGTTAGAAAATGTTTTGGTTGTATTTTATCAAAAACATGTGATGTTATTTATGATAAAATTGAGTTGAATGTTAGGTTCATAACTTTATAGTGAGAATTATGAGATGACAATATGGGAGCATATAATTTTAAGACACTGCGTCCTAAAAGATAAACTGGCATGTGATGAAGGTGTGTAAGAAGTGAAAGGCGTGTTGATCTTTCATTGACAAGGACCATAATGATATCATAGATAGGTTTTTTTGCAAATAAAAGCCCCATTCATGCATTACATCATTGACCATTTGTTTTTGTTAGAGAAGTACCCTAATCACTTGACATTAAGTGAGTTCAAAATCCCTTGGGTATTTTGGGGTAATAGGTGTGATTATGTGATATGTGAGGATAGTGTAACCCTTTTTAGCAGCGATAACTTTGCCCCTTTTATAGGTGACCCTGAGAACGACTATAGGCAAGTCCATGACTTAATAGTTTGTTAGTCAAAAAAAAAATTGGCTTTGGGAGACTGATCAATAAGGGAAGTCTACTTGGGGATGTTGTTTTTGTTTTGTGGTCATGCGAAGCTGATCGATGCAGGGAGCTTCTAAGAGGGTGCTATTTTTGTAGCAAAATTTGGGCATAGCCATCCTTCGAGGAAATGGTCTATATTTTGCTTTGTATGTTTTATTTTTTTGAATAGCTATCCTTCAAGGGAGCAGTCTATTAATTATAACAATAATGCAGCTATCCTTTGAGGGAGTAGTCTACATTTATAGTTTATGACCTTTTAATATTTTGTTAGGCATCCCAATTTTATGTTTTTTTTAACTAAACTTTTAGTCATGGACTACACTATAGAGGTTTAGGGGTTTCCCTTTTATTAGGACAAAGCATTAATGCTTAAAAAAGGGTTAACTAATTTTTGTAGGTAAAAAGGATTGAAAGGAATAGGAATGAGGATGATGGGGTTGTTCAAAGAACGAGCTCAAGTTAAACATCAAGTGAATGATTACTTGGTTAATAGTAAAATGGTCACAGATGTAAGGCATTAAGGGGCTCAAGTTCTAGCCGGCCTTCGAGAGAAGATAGATGATAAGTGTTTGATCCATACTTGTGTGTTATTATATAAGGTCTGAGCCAATTAAGAGCAAACTTGCCTCATTTGCTTCTTTCCATATTAGTCACGTGTTGGTTTTCTTTAAGGATGAGATCTCTAGTTTTGAAATCTCGCTCTTTAAAATTTTTGTTGTAGGCATGCTTGATGTGATCTTGGTAGATATGAAGATGATAAAGAGCAACAAGATGATGTTCATCGAGTAACTTGAGTTGTGTTAATTGATCTTGATGAAATTCATCATTAGAGAGCATGTCATGTAAGGAGATGCGAAGAGAAGGTATTTGTACTTCAAGATGCAAGATGGCCTCAGTTCCATACACTATGGAGAAAGGTGTAGCACCCATAGGGGTTCAGATGCTAGTGTGGTAGGACCACAAAGCGAAGGGAATGTGAGTGTGGCAATCCCTTCCAGTGTTATTGACCACCTTCATTAGGATTTTAGTTAGGATTTTGTTAAAAGCTTCTACCTGTCCATTTTCTTGTGGATAGTAAGGTGAGGAGAAGTTGAGTTTGATGCCAAAAGCATCGCAAAGCTTTTGGATGGTTTTGTTTTTAAAATATTTACCATTATCAGTGATTATCTTGTGAGGTACACTAAAATGATAGATGATGTGGTGGTTAATGAAGTCGATGATTTTGTCAACTTTAGTGGAGATGAGGGGAATAACTTCCACCCATTTAGTGAAATATTCAGTCATTATGATAATAGACTGATGTCAAAGAGATGAATGAGGGTTAATCTCACTAATTAGATCTACGCCTCATTGTGAAAAGGGCAAAAAATCCTTAGCAACTTGTAAAGCGTGGTTAGGGACGTGAAGTAGGTTAGCATGTTGCTGGCATTTGATACAACACCGAACATAGTCACTATAGTCTTGGTTAAGACTGGGCCAATAATAGCCCAGGTGGAGGATGCGCTTTGCAACTGAGTTACCATTGAAATGTCCTCCACAAATCCCATCATGGACTTGTTTGATGGCATGAGATGTCTAAGTGGTGGTTAGGCACCAGAGAAGGAGGCCGTCAAAAACTCGTTTGTAGAGAAGACCCCCTAGTATGGTGTATCAAGTAATACTTTTGATAAAATCTCATCATCCATTGCTAGAGAGGTTAAGAGGAATGATAGAATAAGTCAAGTAGTCAACAAGTTGTTTATACCAAACATCATGTGGACTAGAGTCGATATTGCCAATAAAGTTGATGTTAGTTGAGATATATGAAGGCAATGCCAAATGGTGTACCGTGACATAAATTCTTGAGGAAGTAGATGAATATAGGATGTGTGAGGTGAGAGAGGCCATTATGTTGTCAAACTTATTCATAGAGCGAGGAACAGTTTGTAAGAGATAATGGTCGAAAGACCCTAACAATGTGTCAACACAGTGTTTATATCATTGCAAAACTTCATTTTTACAAAGATATGAACCATTAATCTGATTAAAAACTAGTTGCAAGTCACCAAAGATATTGATTGTCTTAATGCCTAAGAAAATGGTACTTTGAAGCCCCAAAACTAAGGCTTCATACTCAACCATGTTATTGGTGCATTCAAAGTCGAGTTTAAAGGATAAAGGCATGGGCTCGCCCTCATGAGGGATGAGAATGACCCCCACACCCCCATCGAGTTGACATTTAGATCCATCAAACAACATTATCATTTGATAGGGGATGTCATCAGTGGATAGCATGGTGATAGACTCATGAGGAAATTTGTAGTTAGAGGGTTGGTTATTAGGTAAAGGAGCATCTGCTAGTTGGTCAGTGATCATTTGCCCCTTTATAGAATTTTGTTGAATGAATTCCAAATCAAACTTAGTGAGAACCATGAGCCAATGAGCCACACATTGGTTTTGGTATGGCTTAGAATGCATGTATTTGAGAGGGTCAGTGTGGGTGATTACGTAAGTCTTATGGTTGAGGAGATAGTGGCAGAGTTTGGAGGCAACAAAGACTAATGCCAAGCAAAGTTTTTTGGTATGAGTATACTGAGTTTCATAGTCAATGAGCATTCAACTTATATAATAAACCACCTGCTCACTATGTTGTTCATCTCGATGTGTGATCATGGCACCTAAGGAATGATCTATTGCTAAAATGTAAAGATAGAAGGGTTGGTCATCTTTAGGTGGAATAAGGACTGGTGGAGAGACAAGATAGAATTTAAGAGCCTCAAAAGCCTCTTGGCAATCCTTAATCCAATTAAAGGAGACGTCCTTCTTGAGGAGGTGATGGAAGGGTTTGCATCAGTTAGATAGCTACAAGATGAAGCGATGAATAGATTGAAGCTTCCCTTGTAGGCTGTGAAGTTGTTTTAGGTTAGTTGGTGGGGGCATCTTGAGTATGGCTCAAATCTTAGCTAGATCTACCTCAATGCCATGGAGAGAAATGATGAAACCCAAAAGCTTCCCTAAGAGAACCCCAAAGATGCATTTCTTGAGGTTGAGATGAATGTTATATTGTAGTAGGCGAGTGAATATTGTTTTGAGAATGGTTAGGTGGTCATGGCAAAGTTTGGATTTCCCCAGTAGGTCATCCACATAGTCCTCCATGATTTTATGGAGGAGATCATGAAAGATATAAGTCATGGTGCATTGGTATGTAGCGCCTGCATTTTTGAGGCCAAAAGGCATGACCCTATAGCAAAATGTCCCCCATGGGGTGATGAAGGTGGTTTTATATTGATCTTCTGGGCCAATCAAGATTTGGTTATATCCTAAAAACCCATCCATGAGGGATAGCATCTCATGACAAGCCGTAAGATCACAAGTTGGTTAATGCTTGGCAAAGGAAAGTCATCCTTTGGGCAAGCTAGGTTGAGGTCACGATAGTCAGTACAAATTTGAATTCCCCCTATTGCTTTTGTGATAGGGACAATGTTTGACACCCATTGCAGATAATCAATGGGTTGGATAAATGAGACGGAGAGAAGATGTTGAAGCTCCTCTTTGACAAGGAATGTGATGCGAGGATGCATCTTGCGAAGCTTTTGCTTGATAGGCTTGATTTTGTGGTTCATGATGATGTTGTGGATGACAATGTTAGGGTCAATACCAGGCATATCACTATAGGACCAAGCAAAGGCTTTGCTATGATCTGTAAGGAATGTGGTATAGTCAATTTGTTCCTGGGTATCTAAAGCTTGATCGATATTTAAAATGTGAGGAACATTGAAAGATGTGAGATTAATGTCAACAGTTGATTCATTTAACATAACTTGTGTTTTTGAAGGAAGTGATCATTATATGGAGTCATCTGCACCCATGTAGGTGAGTATGGCATCATCATCCAGGCATTGGATAGTGTTGATGCTAAAAGATTCATTATCTATCATGTCTGGATAAATGAGAGGAAGAGACCTTGATGCCTCACCTAGTTGATAGGTCAAGGGTTCCAAGTGAATGGCATTTATGAGAAAAAAAAACTAGGAGGGATGGAGACCACTGACTCCATAGGTGATGGTGGGGGAATAGGCGAGGTTAGAGGAGAATGCTCTATGAAAATTTTGTGGTGAGAGATCTTAGAGGGTTTTGTAGGTTCTTTGAAACCCACGCCATGTCATTTCTTGGCATTTTTGGTTACCTCATCGTATGGAGGCTCAATGGGCTTGTGGGGACCTTGTTCATAACACCCAAAGCCAAAACCCTTCCATGCACACTTATGAAGATAGGTGTGAGCAAAGCTAGGTTTGCCAAGGAAGGAGAAATTGCAAGTGAATAGTCAGGGTGATGAGAGAGGATTTCCAACAGGAGGAGCTTGATCTAACCCTCCATAGGTGAGATTAGTTTGGAGATCAGGAGGACCATATGGGATGACCATTCTGATGTGATGGTCATAGTTAGAGTGGTGATGAAGTTTTCCATATTCTTGTAGAGTTTGGAACATGCCAAGAGTAAGCAAATGATACTCCCCAAGTGAAAGGCACTGGAAGGTATCTTTCATAGGATCTTTTGTGGTCACTTAAGGAGTAGGCGTAGGTGTGACTGGTGTCTACGAGCTTGTCAAGGCTTCTGTAGGTAGAGGTGGTGTTTGGGTGGATGTTTTCAAAGGGATGAGAACATCATTAGGTCAGTAGGTCATGTTACATGTTTTAAAGGGGGAAGGGTCAGCAAGAATGACATGAACCTACCCCTCATGTTCAAACTTGACACAATGATGCAACGTGGAAGGGATACAAGTCATGGAACGTATCCAAGGTCATCCTAATAGCATGTTATATTAGAAACCCCCCTCGATGATATAGAAGAGTTATAGAATTATATGTGGGCCAACACAAACATGCAAGACCACAGTGCCAACGGTAATGGCAGTGGCATCATTGAAAGAACAAAGAATTGTGTCAATTTTGGACATGCAGTTCTTCAGAAGGGCTAGTTGATCATATGCATGGGTAAAAATGATGTTGATGATAGCACCTCCATAAATTATAACCTAATTAACATGAGTTTTATCAATGTAAGCCATGATAAAGAGGGCGGGATCCTGATCTTTTAGGTTGTAGGCAGGAATCTCAGAATCACTAAAGGTGACGGAGGCAATGGTGGGTAACAATTTGACTAAAGCAGCCAGCGGTTGGGGGTCTTCAAGTTGGGCCTCCACTACTTGTAAAGCTTTGATCAAGGCTTGGTGATGTTGTGGAGAGATTTGTATTAGGTCATACAAAGACATCTTCACAAGGGTTTGGTGAAGTTGTTTCACCATTGAGTCACGAATTTCCCCCAAAGATGGTTGAGATGTGCCCAAGATAGAAATCTTAGGCTTTGGTGGTGGAGAGGGCTTGGTGAATGGATATGTCCAAGGGGTAAAAACCTTCTCTTTTCCTTTATCCTTTAGGGTTTGGGACCTAGTGGCCACATTAATAGTGTTGATTTTGAATAAAGGGGGAGAAGGTGGTAGAGGGACCATAATCTCGCGTTGGGATCTCAATGCAAGTGAGGAGGTTTGGAAGGCATGGGATGGTGTTAGTAGTTTTTCAAAAAGGTGGTCAAGAGAATCCTCAATGAGAAGGGTGTCCTTTTCTAGGTGTTGGTGAATGACAACCTTAAGAGCGTATCAACTCTTAGTATCGTGCTCAGGTGTGCGATGATACAAGTAGATTTGAGTGTCATCGAACTAAGATGGTTTTGATCTGAGAGCTCAGTATGGATTAATGGGTGGGATAACGATGTTAGAAGACTACAACAGTCAGTGTAATAGCAAATCATAGGACCCACTAATGGGTCTACACTCGTTGTTGTAGTAGGAGTTGACAACTTCTATTTAAGAGTTGTAGGGGGAGTTTTTCATACCACCTTTTTGGTTAGTGGTGTGGCCACACACATAGATGGCACTTTCTTGATGAGAGGTGTCAAATTTCTTGGAGGAAATATGGTTTTGACAGGTAGAGGGAGTAATGGAGGTAGTTTGTCTTTGTGAGGTGTTGGAATAGGGAGCACTCTTGTTAAAGTGGAAGGATGTGGACCCAAGATAGAGGGTAATGGTGAAGGTGGGGGAAGAGTAGACCGATGTGGTTTAGCATCCTCCTTTAGTATGGTGCAATGACCACTACTATGTAGGATGAGGTTCAAATCTAAATTCACTTATGGGTGAGTTAGGTTTGATACAGGGTGAACACCGAGAGATCTAATCTATTTCAACATGGTGGACGCCTATGAGGGTTTGGATTCAGACATGGAAGGCTGAGCTTTTGATGATTTAGAAGTGGAAACCCAATCCTCATTATAGACTTTGGGGTAAATCATGATGGAAGGGTTGGTAGTATAAGGTGAAGTGGGATGTGTAGGATAAGGAGCCCTAAGTCACTCCCATAACACCTCATACTCTAGGTTCTTAGAATGGAGGAATCCTAAGTTTTTTGCCAATCAAGAGAAGGGTTTAGATGACATCACACAAGGCCTTACAGTCAGTCCTTTGAAGGATTTGGGCAATTGTGAGAGTGGAAACATGTTGGATGTAGTGATCTCAGGCCAAAGGTGAGAGAGAACCATCACTGGATCTTCTTCGGCTGAAGTGGGTGAGGTGGCGAGTTCTTCTCTCAATGGAGAAGGGATTGGAGAATTTGGCTCTTCAAGTGGATAGAGCACAAGGATGATCATGCCTTCCACATGTGGTCTAGGAGTGTGGAAAGTATGATCCTCCATTGGTAATAAGAAGGATAAGGGTGGGGCCACTGGCATTGGTACCATCAAAGCATCCTCCAATATTGGAGAGGTCAAAGTAGACTCTCCTACATGTGAAAGGGGGTGGATGGAGGACTATCCTCCATCAATGGAGGAAAAATAGGAGAGGAAGGCTCCTTTAAAGAGTAAAGCAGAGGGATGATGGCCCCTTCTACATGAGGGTGTGGGGTATGAATGGTAAATTCTTCTAATGGTAGAAGAAGAGGGAAGGTGAGGGCAAGAGGAACAGGTAATACAGGATCCTCACAAGGTAGAAGAATGGGTAGAGGAGGTGCTTGATGTCGTGGGGGTGATACAAGTGAAACGGGTTCATCCATGCAAGGAAGAGGGCAAGGTAAAGGGAGCTCTTCATTGTGTGGGGGTGGCATGGTTAAAATGGGCTTTTCTACCTGTGGTGGAGAAATGGGTTGACCAACCTCTTTAGATTGTGGGAGAGGTTGGATAAGAATGAAAGGAAAGACTATGTTGACCGTGCATATGTTATGTTCTTGAGGGTCATCGACCATGGTCTAAACCTTGTTCTAACTTGGGGGATGGTTAGGAAATAGTTGCCTAAAGACATCCATGTTTTAGTTGGCCGGTGCATTAGGGTTATCCAAAACAAGGTCCCCTTTGTCTAACATGTCTTGAACAATGTTTTTTAGGGTTTTGCAATTATCCGTGTCATGACCCTTGACATGATAATAGTTACAAAAGTTGGTTTCCCTATACCATGCAGGGATGGCTCGTGAGGGGTCAAGTTGGATAGGTGGTTAGATTTGAGGGAGGTTGAGGACTCCCTGATTCAATAATTTATCCAATATGGAAGCATATGATTCTCCTATTAGAGTGTATCATCATTGTTCATACCATTGTTGGAATTGTCTAGTGATGTTTTGTGAAGTGGAGGGCTCAAAATGGTTAGTTGTGGTAGAAGATGGTGACCTAAGGACCACAATGTTCACTGATCCCTTGGACTTGGGGTGGGAAGAAGAAGGTTTGGAAGAAGAAGGGTCATTGGGTTTTGTGTTGGTATTTTTGTTATGCAATTGAACCCTGTCTTCTTTAATTGTGTAGAGTTCAAACTTACAAGCCATAGTGAAAGCTTCATCAAATGTGTGGAAAGTTTTAACCCACAAAGTGGATGAGATGTGCTTGGCACATGCTCTTGAAAAGAGCTCAATGAGCTCAGGTTGAGGTAGTGAGAAGGAGAGTTGGTTAATCAAACCTCTCTAATGGGCAACAAAGTCTGCTATCAACTAATCCTCAAATTGTCTAATGGAATAAAGGTCTGTGATGGAGACCTTTTTGGTAATATTGATTGAGAAATGATCGAAGAATTTATGAGTGAGTTGAATGAAGGTGAAGAGAGAATGACTGGTAATGGAGCTATACCAGTCAAGGGCGGTGCCAGAAAGTGACATAGGGAATGTGTGAAGCAATAATGCATCATCATGCCCTATGAGGTAACAAGCGTGTCTAAATGCTCGTAGATGTTGTTGTGGATCCTCTTTACTCTGAAAGCAAGTAAATTTTAGGAGTTCCCACTAGCTAGGGTATGGTCAAATAGGAACTGAAGGGTGGATAGGTTCATTGCAAATTTGTTCATATAAAAGAACATTCTCGAACCTGAAATAGATGTCTCAAGGTTGGACATCTTATCCATCAGCATCTTAATTGGATCGGCAAATGGATTGGCATGAGGGGAACCCCCTAAGTTATAGGTTACCTGAATGGGATTGGAAGGGGCATATGACGTACTTGGTTGCATTTGTGTAGGTGCAACATACTGATAGTTCATCATAGGGGCTGATGTCGAGGCCAAGGGGGCTTGTGTCATGAAGTTAGAGGGCACAACTTGACTAGATGCCACCAAGAGTGGTTGAATGGTAGAAACAATAGTTAAAGGATAAGTGGTCACTCTCATGTTTAGAGGTGCAAGAGTGGATGGGATAGAGACAATCAAGTTTTGGAAAGGTGTCAAACTTGGTTGAATTGTTTGTGTTTGAGGGGGTACAAAAACCTCGATGGAGGTAGGGTAAGAAAGGATAAAAGAGGAGGCCAAATCTTTAACATTGGCCATGGTTGGGTTACTGGTCGAGGTAGTGGCCTGAGTGACCATAGGTTGGGTAGTGGATACTGTTTATATCATTACCACTTCAACCAAAGAAGTTGGCATTCCATAAATAGGGTTACTCGAAGGATCTCGCATTTGGCTTCTAGCAAGATAATGTTGGAGAGACTTGACGTTGTGGTCAAGGAATATCTCAAAATCTTGATCCCCTTTAGGAATAATAGGAGGTTGAATAGGGGTAGGTTGGATAGGAGTATGCTCGGTGTCTAAAGTATACTCGATTAGATGACTTGGCATGAAGGGTGAAGGTGGGAGCAGCTGTTGACTCGCGTGGTCAACAAGGAATTTGGCTTGACTGCATGTCAAGACCATCTAAGGAAAAAGGGGTTCAGGTTCCAAAAAGTATGTGTTTTAGTTTTAGAAAACCAGAATTTGTGTTAAACAACAAGAAATTTAGGTTTTAAGCTTGCTGTTTAGATTTTTTTTTTAAATTTATTTATTGACAATGACCGATGTCAGTTGTTTAACCAATATTGGCTAGAAAATGTTGTCGACATCAGTTAGTTGACCGATTTCAGTGAAGGTTTGGTTGCTGACATCGATGGAGAAACTAATGTTAGTTTTTGTGTAATTCCAGAAACATAAAAGATTGATAGTTTTTGGAAGAAGAAGATATTCTGAGTTGTTTTGGACTTCAAAATGGTATGACCTTACCAGCTCAAACACTAAGATAAAACTAGTAGAATAGATGATTAGGCAAGAAACCTCTAAAATGTTAGATTCCTAGGAATGAGTTTTAAAGTCATGGTGGCTTATGGCTTAAGAGAATGTGTTGGGAGTTGGGCTTGTAGAACAGTTCCTAGAGAGGAAGTCTATGGCTAGTTTTAGGTTGTGTTATGGTGCTCAAAGATATCTGTGTTAGGGTCAGTACGTGGCTTGGTGTTGGGGCTTGCTCCCCTCACTTCATGAACCCAAAGCTGAGCTGGGATACTTAGCTAGAATATACCTTCCCTATAGTTTATACTCTGCCAGAGAACGGAGTGGGTCCTCCTCTTGGTGGTGAAATCCAAGTTGGATCATCAGGTAGGGTAAGGTATCTGCTAGGTGATGAAATCCTAGATGAGCCTTGTCTCAAGTAAGTTTATGTGTTTGATTTGAAGTGATTGTGGTTTGGTTTTGTCACATTTGTGCACTACAATTCATTCATATTGCTTTAATTACTAAGTGGGCTAAGTGTGCATCCAAGCAAGAATGAAATGTAGTAGTTTTTAACCCAAATCGAAATATGTTATTCAAATGCAAACAAATGGAGAAGAGGTAAAGAGTATGAGTTTTTCACTACTCTATGATGCATGAAAGAAGTAACAAGAAGAAAAAGAGATGTTGTTTTTAACCTCTACTAATTATTTCCTTTTGAAACAAAAAGATAGAAGAGGTAAAAAAAAGGAGAAGGAATTAATTAACTTTATGTAAAAAAAATAGAAAGTAAGAGAAGCTAAGTTTTTTATTTCTCAAGAAATAAAGGCAAAGAAGAGGGGATGCAAGAAGTGAATATTTTTCTAATGCATCTACATGAAAATTTAATTTTTAAAAGAAGAAGAATGAACCCAAGGAAAACTCCAAGGGTCACACTAGGCATGCCAGAATGTTTCTCTAGATTTTCACTAATTACATTCAAATGAGAAAGAAACTAAGGTTAAGAGGTTATGGGTTTGATGTTACCCAGATTTAGTGTGCACCGTATCCAAGCCTTATGGGAGCTCCTCTTTGGCTATGGAGGAAACACCTGCAATAAGAATGAAACTTAAACAAGAAAGATGTTAGAAGAGGCTATGGTGGACTGCCAAGCTACGCGCTCGATCTCAGAAGTGTGAAGCTCCTTAAGGGATGACAGTCTATTATTTAAAGATAAAAGTATTGCAAAGGAAGAAATGATAAATGACTAAAGAAATAGAAAAGTACATGGTGTGTACATGTTCCTTGCATTTTTTGCATCTCAGAATGCTACAGAAGGTTGGCTGAAGGTTCTATCTAGTTTAGATGGGTTGTTTGGATGGTTTTCTAGTTTGCTGGTTCAAAACACAGTCATCAACATTGGTGGGTCTACTGAGGTTAGTCAGGTAAATGGTACCGACATCGATTGGGTTGCCAATGTCGGTCTAGCTAAAGGTGCCAATGTCGATTGGTCTGTTGATGTCAGTTTGAGTTGTAGATGTCGGCGTCGATTGGTTTGCCAATGTCAGTTGGGGTTGTTAGCCTTGAATGGATTCTAGAGTATTTTTGGGATAGACAGCGGGGTTTTTGGAAGTTCAGAGGTTGGTGCAGGGTTACAGGAAGGTGAATGAGGTTTGAGGAAGGGTATAGGTAGAGGATTGGTGTGAAAAGGGGGTGAGAATAAGGAGAAGGCCTTTCATCCCCTCCATGGAAGAAGTTGTGCCTCTCGATAGTATTTATAAATATCAATGAAAACTAATTGACAATATATTCTAAAACACTGAAATGGAAACTAGAGTACTTAGCTTTATAAGGTGAAGAACCAGAGATGTCAGAATAATGATTCCTATTGTGGCTGATGTGATCAGTGTTATGAGCCAATGAAGTGAACATGGATTGCTTCAATTTAGTAGCTCGAGGTCCTCATACAATCTTTTAATCTAGTCTCTAGAATGATTTGTGCAGAGCTTTGGTAGCCAGGAGAACAATAGTCGAGTTCTGGTGCTTAAAATATTAGAGTGTGCATGCCAATGTGTGAAAAGGTGGCCTTAGCTCAATGTTAGAGCTTGGCTTATGTAACTAACATCGGAAATCCCACCGGCATCAGCATAAAACTACCGATGTTGGCTGTGGGTTGACCGACGTCGGTGGAGAAAGAATAGGTAAAAGGGATATTTTTAGCTCTTTGCCCATTTCTCCACCTACCAAGTGCCTTTTCCATTGGAGAACGGTCAAAATGAGGGCTTATGAGGCATGGGAGTTCATTAGGGAGTTAAGATGGGGTGAGAATAGGTCATGGGTAGTTAGGGTTTGGAGGACCTAGTCTCAGGCTGACTCATAGGCTAAAAAATGGTCTTAGGGTGGGGTGTCTAGATGAGGTGTCCAAGGTGAGGTAATTAATTTAAAATAAGTATTTTTTAAATTAATAAGGTGTGAAAGTGTGGGTTAGGAGTTTTGATGTTTAGAAGGATACCAAGGGGGGGGGGTTAACACGATATTGGTGTCTACACAAGTCATATGGAGTGTAGTCAATAACCTAGTCAATGTAGACTATGTATAATAAAATAATTTCCACATATATCTATTTATAGTAATCAAATCATAGGATCTTACCTTGACTCAATTTAATTACTATTTTAATTCTATTGTTTTGTTCTTTTATTGTTCATATTCATTTATAATCCAATTGATAAATATGTAATTAAAGCTTTTGAGCATATAGAGATTTGTGGGTTTCTTGATTTTGGTCAAGTCAACCAAAACATGGGTATGTGTAGTCAAAATTACTCATCTTCTCTTCCTCTTAATACTAGTAACTTGATTTATTTTTTATCTTCATTTTGAAGAAAAAATCTAGGTTCATTAGTGACAACCATAATTAGTTTATCTCATTTCATTTGTTCAAACTAAAAACAATGTCTCTAATCTTGGTGATAAGGTCCACAAAGACCTTTATCATCACTTTGAATATCAATTAAACTTAAAAACATACCCTTAGGAGTAATGAATGATGGTACAAACTCTAGGAATACATAAAATAAACTAATAACTATTGTGCCCTAACACACAACATTTTCCAACCAAGAAAAAAGATTCTATGAAATTTATATTCATGGTCCATATCAAAATTAGGAGATCTAATGTAGATCAAGAGTATATAGGCCAAATATTATTTTTTAGACACCTAAAATTGGCCACCATTGGCCTTTGATTGGACTTCAGACAAATTTTTACCAACCACTATAAATTAAGCCTAGGAATCACCGAATGTCCCAAATTTGCTTATGCATCATTCATCAAAGCTCATAATCTCATTGAGGCACCCCTCAAGGATTCATACCCATTCATCCTATGACATCACAATGGTCAATTTGGCTTATGAACCTATTAGGTAAGGCACATGAACAAATATCAAACCTTGAAAGAGCTAAATGACTAATCAGAATTAATTAACAAGCTAAACCAAATTGCCTGGTTGAATTATCCATGTTTAATTAATGAAATTATAAAGAAGGAAAATAAAAAAGTCAAATATCTTAGCCTTTAATCATGACCTTTGTGAGTTGTCAAGATCTTTAGAAATAACATAAAATATCTCATTTTGGAGACCCATGCCTATTCATTGCAAATCATGATTAATTGAAACCTATTAACTCTATTAGGGTTAAATTTGACTCACTTAAGTTAGGTTTTAACTCATTCTAGGCCTTAAATCCACCTTGACTCACTTTGGGTTGGGGTTAAATCCATTTTCTATAATACAATGCCTTACCTATTTAATTTTAAGCTATTTTGTTGAAAATTTGTCATGCACAAATAAATTCAAAGATCTTTTAATATAATGTTATAATTCCCATTTTATTATAAGCAAGGTTATAATGTAAAAATATTGAGCCAAGATACATCAAGCCAACACAAGCCATGGTGTTAAGGAGAGAAGGAGCTAACACCTCCATTTTCCAAAGATTCTTTGATGCACAAATTGAGCAAGCCATTCAACATTGTATTTGGAGCTCCCAAGGAAGGTAAAGGATTAATTGTCTTTTAAATTTTAGTTGTGTTTTCATTTGTATTTTATTAATTAAGCTCACCCTTAAGATCTAGGTTTGGAGTGTACGTGTTAGTGTGTTTATTGAATTTTTTATTATTTAAACTAACATATTACTAACCTCCCTTCTTGGATTCCTATGATCACAAATGGCATGCCTGGTGGGCCTTGCACCCCACAAAGTTTCTCCTGAGGCTTTAAAAAACACTCAATGATTTTCATGTAAAAAATGTGATCTTGCTGACTACAATAGGTGAAAAATTCAAGATAAGAAATGTTTTTCTATAAGTTGTGAGGTTTCCCTGTGTAATTATAGTTCACTCTCTGGATAATAATATCACAACTCACACAATTGGAGTTTTCCATTTTTGCACTTAATTGTTAAGGTTCTATTGACTATTTTCTACTTTCAAGGAGATATTTATGATATTTCAATATCATAACTCTAATAGTCATGATATCACAATACTATGATTTCATGAATAACAACATCACCTATCTAATCATGATTTTGCCTCTAACCATTAGTGATTAGGCTACCTATTTCAAGCTAAGTTGTAATATTGTAACTCTTAGAGAAGTGATATTACCCTATATTTTTAAAATTTTCAACTAGAGTAATAATTTTGCATTTTATACTCTATTTCCTTACAAATTGCATTATTGCACTGATAGTTACGATTTTGCAAAGTTGCAGTTTGCTTTGTGTTTTGTAGTTTTACACTGTGTAAATTGAGAGCTAAATTTGAGAAGTGATTTGTGCATTCCTAATATTGATACTAAGCACAAGGACCCTCTAAAATTTTTTAGACCCAAAGACCATAAGGAAACATTAAAAACACTTTATCATTTGTAAAATTCACATTTTAATTAGTGCTTTAACAATATTTTTGTTTAAAGTATTTTTTCACTTTTGTCAAAGTTTTTTAAAAATATATGCCAAGTGGCCTAAATGTCATTCATATTTCATTTTTGTGCAATAAATTATTTTTTTCACATTAATTAGATAACTCATAAGATTTTTTCATTTTATGCTTATTTGATTGCAATTTGTTTGTTTTAACAATATGAAGAATGCATGTATGCTCTCCCCCCATACCCTTTAGGGAACTCAAGTGATCAAAAGTGGTCTTTAATTTACAATTTTGCCTTGTACAAGGCCTAAAAATAACATTGTTGAGGCTCCCCCCAAAACCCATATGGCTTGTGTGTGTGATCTAAGCATAACCTTTAAAGTCTTTTCACTTAATCATTTACTTTATGCAATTTGGCTTGTGAGTGGGAGTTCATAGTCTCCTCATGATTTCTTTAGGGATTCATTAACCTAGGGTTTATATCCTAGCATTTTACTAATCTTGATCCATGGTGGGGCATATAAATTAAGGTAGGTATACTGTGATTCTAAGGGGATGAGTGGCTAGCCTCTCTAATCATAATGAAAACCTGAGTCAGGTCTGGATAACTAGGTGATTCCACTAAGAAGTACATGGATGGAATTTCTATGAAAAATAATAGACCCTTGCATAGTAAGTTATCCGGTATGAACTCAATTGACATGAGGCATCTCTAGTGTTAACCACACTTGGTACCATCTAAATGGTCAAAAATTTTAGTTTTAGAACAACCCCACTTGCCATAGACATATTGGTGATGTAGGGTGAGTAGCCCCAAGTTATATGTCATCAGAAAATCTCTTGGGGGAAGTGGGGTTGTAAAAAAACTACTACTTCATGTACTTTTATTTTTATATTAACACTTGAAATCCTCCTAAGAGCACGTATATAGATGGAATTTAGTAATACAAAGCAACCTTGTTAATTTAGGGATTTGAATGTTATACTTAGTTGTAATTGGTATTTTTACTTCACTTTATTGGTCTTTGAGTCTAAAAACCATTTATTTATGCCCATGCCAAAATGCATTTTATGTCCACATCAATCTATTTTTTTAGGAGGTGTTATGTCTTCCATTTGACACCATACTTTTTGCCTCAGTATTTTGACAAATTTTTGTGTATGTGTGTTACTTGATTGGAAAGAGGAACATTACGCTACCTAATTCATTTCAAGTTTTATGCATTGGAGTCTTAAAAGAAACCATAGATCATACCTTTAGATCATGATAATGAAATTACACTACTCAAATCATTTGATAAACTTATTTTTTCCTTGTGTCCAAATTTTCTCATCCAATTCAAAACTAATCCACATGTGCCTTTTGGGTCTTTGTATAGTGTCATTATGTATTCACCTTTGTATAGATCCTTGATCAAAGAAACATAGTTTTTACTAAGTTGAGTTTTTAATTAACCTTGACAAGTTCAAATTCAAACATTGATTGATTTTTATTTATTCCTTGTCTAAATTGGGCCTAGACACTGATATTTCTCTTATGGGTTATGTAACTTAGGTTAATTATTTACCCACTTTGAAAAATATTGTTTATGCATTTATTTGGGGGAAAATTGTCTATCTCTAAGTGCCTTTTGTTTCATGCCTTATACCGATTCACCAAGTTTATGTCTAAATTCAAATGCCTAGTTTATGCCAAAGTTTTTTAGATTTGTTAGATTAAATATCTCAACTTATTTTTAAGTCTAAATTTTGTGCTTGTTTTACCGGAAGTCCTGGTACTTTCATTTGTTTGATCTTAGATTTTTACACTATGTTTGGCCAAAAGACCTATCAAAATTTATTTTTCCTAGATTAGACTTTTTTGAAACACTTTGGACCTAGAGTTTGGCATTTTGATTTTAGTTCAACCACTTGACTTTTTTGTGTGTGAGACATTTAGCATTAGATATTTAATGTTAGACTATTTTATACTAATTTTTATCATATACACTTTTTAGAGATACATCTCCATCCCTTTGACCAAGTTACATCAAGTTTAAATTGTTTGTCTTTTTAGACATTATTTTTCAAAGTTTATAGAAATCTAACCCTTTTTGTTGTGAAACATTCACCATTAATTCAAACATATCTCACTATACTCGTAATGGTATCATGTACAATCTAGGGTATAACAATGTGGTCTCATAGTAAGACTTTGTTCAAGACCCCTATGGAGATGATTCTATTTGTGAGATGGATCCTTATCCACCTCATAAGACTCAATTGGGGGAACAAATCCAAGATCCTTTGGCCCACTATTTGGTCAACATGGATCCATACTTGGAACAGGACCAATTGTAAATGGCATAATACTTGGCTAGTGTACCTTTGATATTAGAATAAGTCCAACAGTAACCATACTACATTATAATTCCATTAACCTATGACCCTTATTTGTTTGATCATCACTTGCTTTCAAAAATGTATAAAGTCTCAATCAGAGCCATGGAAGTAGGGATAAGTTTTTAGTAGACTTTCCCCATGAAAATTTGCCAAGTTTAGTAAGAGTGCCTTAAAACATGCATTATAATCAAAACATCGAACATGCCTCTTCTATAAATCCTCAATCTATAGTGTCATTGCCATATCAAGACCCTCTATGCCTATCACAGGAAAGGGCATCATGGAGGACCACTTCATATAGATGCAAAAATAATACCAAACCTATCTAAACTTAATGCATAACCTCAACAACATGACCATGCCAAATTCTCCTCTTATTAAGTTAACTCTTTTGACATGAGTTTTAATCAAATTGACAAGCCAAGAAAATTAGGGTATAGACCATTTCACATGAAGCACTTTGGTTGGAGACATATTCAATTCCCCACAATTGAATAAGTGTCTTCTAAATAAAGGATGTAATTACTGCCATCCAATCTAGAAAGCAAAACAAGAGGTTTAAGTTGGATGACATGTGTTCTTACCCTTTCAACATGGAGTATTTACAAATACCATAGCCTTCAGGGTATGAACCACCAAAGTTCAACAAATACAAGAGGAAATGAGACCCTAAGTCCCACTTAACCAAATTCTTTGTTTCTTGTCAACTAATGGTCTAAAGTAACATATATCTCCTACTATTGTTCTTAAGGAGTCTAGCAGGACAAGCTTTGGAGTGGTTTCTAAAATTTCCCAAGAATTTAGTTTCGGATTTTGGTGATCTTTCAGATAGTTTGTGCAACACTTTTCCTACAATATTGAGCATGAGATTTCATTGGTAGATTTGATGAAACCCAAATAGAAGGTTAGTGAAATATTTTAAAGTTATCTATAGCAATGGAGAGTGCTTACCAATAGACTCACCCATAGTTTACCAGATAAGTAATTAGTCGATGTGTTTACCAAGAATTTATATAATGAGATATCCTACCATCTAGAAATATAGTGCACACACACTTTTAATTAAATAATTGAAAAAAAATTGTTTATCAAAAGAGCCCTTATCAACAAAGGGATCATCAATCTTACCTCATCAAATCATAACCAAGCTATAAACTAAATAAATGGCCAAAACCAAAATTAGAACCAAATCCAAGTACAAGGTTTAAAACCAGCATAGGCCAATAATTATAAAAAGTCAATGCCATTCAATCACAATAAAAATGTTGTGGGAAATGGAGTAATCAAGTCATGACATGTCTAAATGGTGAAAACACTGTATGCTTAGCCTATGCTACATATGAAAATTAATCCTAACAAATAACTTCTTTAATAAATGCATAAGTATAGTACCCTAGACTAGCACAACAAATGTATCAACCTTTGCCTTTGAAAATCCCTCCTCCAAGGATAACTGTGCCTACTCATTTCATCTTTAGTGACCTTAGAGACCCCATTGAATTTATGTTTCACAAGCTCACCACAATTAATTTGATTAGCTGGCCTATTCTAAAAGACTATCCTAAGGGTATTCTTTATCTAAATTGGTACTGATAAAATGAATTCTACGAGTATCATTGGGTTAATGGACATAATTTTCATCATTATGTGAAATTAAAAACTTAATTAAGAATATGCTATAAAATGGAGATATAACATTGGATAATGGAGCTTCCACATCTAATCAAAACCTTAGTATTTATTATTAAAATGCCTTTCCACAACATAACAACCAACAACAACACAATAAAGGCCAATCCAGTAATAACAATAGTATCAATAGATGAGACAAAACCCAAAAAACAAAAAATTAGAAACAATGTCAGCCAAATAGATGGAACCAAGGCCAAAATGATGCCAACAACTAGCATACCTACTACATAGTTTCACATGACTACAACAAGGTTGTAGGCCATATTATGGGAGGTGTTGTTTCTACCATTTCCATTAATCTAAGACCAAATCCTAATAAAATGAAACCATTTCTAATCAAATCTAACCAACCAAACCATGCCAAAAATCCTTCCTTGACCTGGGATCACATATGTGCATAATAGAAAATAGGGATTAATACCTTTGGACCTCATATTGATAACTCATCATTGACCCGTGACCATGCACAAGTGTATTGACAACTGAGACTTATCCTATTTGGTCCCACACCACCATCATTTAATAACAATAATGGTCCTATATCTAATCCCAATTGTGTAATCACAACTTAGTTGTCAAATATTACCATACTAGGTATGCAACCATTTGCCACTTCACCCATCCAACCCACCAGTCTAGCTAGAAACAATCCATTTACCATTGTGCAAGAAAATACATTTGATATTGTGTAATTTTTTAAAAAGACACCCACACAAATCTCCATTTTAGACTTATTTCATATGTCCACCATCCACAAGATTAACTTGACAGAGTTATTTAGCCAATCCCAAGTTCTTAATGACATATCTCTAGACAAATTTCAAGATTTGGTTAGATATTTATCCCCAGACCAACAACTAACCTTTGACCAAAGTGATATGTCATCTCTCGGCCCTTTGCATAACACGTTGTTTTAAATTGAAGTTGTCATAACATGGCACAAAGTGAAATGTATCCTCATAGACAATGGATCAGGTCTAAATATTATGTCTCTAAAGGTCATCAAGCTTCTCAAGTATACCACAACCGATCTCTAACTAGAAATGATCACAATGAAATCCTATAATAATGAAGAATGAGAATCATAAAGTACCATCATCTTACTAGTTATTTTTGGGCCCTTGACCCATGATACATTATGTCATGTTTTAGACCATGATTTTTCATACAATATGATTTTGAGTAGACCTTGGATACATGAAATTTAGGCAATCCATTCAAAATTACATTGGTACATTAAGTTATCCCATTCAGGTATGGAGGTCACTATCTATAGAGATTTGCATCTATATGAACATTGTAAGTATTTGGAGCCCAAGTACAAAGCTATAACTAGCATTTTGGTTTGAATCTAGTAATTAACAAGGACAAAGGAAAATAAATACTTGTTGATTCACCAGAGGCCAATTGCACTGACCTAGATAACCTTAATTATTTGGCATGTCACCTCCTGAAATATCTAATCATTATACCATCTCAAATAATGGCCTAGGAGAATATTTAACCCATGATACATTTCATGTTGCTAAGCTTCCATAGAACCCAAATTCCTATGGAAGGCCTAAATCTAAACCACCTCATATGGAATAAAAATTAAAGGTCAAAGGAAAACTTCATCTTTGAGCACTTACCATTTTCATATTGATAATTGACCAAGAAAGGACCCATTTGCGGATGATGAATCTTGGATGTATAATAACAACCTAGTCAACTGTTACCTAAATGCCAAGTATCCCATTTCAAATAAAATCATGGAAAAACATGCCTATGAAATAAAATATCTTGGACTAAATTAAAAATGTCCACTTGAGACAATTTCTACCTCTTGGTACAAAGGAATCTAAGGCTTTGGATTTAAACCACTTAGGGGTGACCTGATGTACCTTATTTATATTCCAATGCCAATGACTAGTGATGATGATGCTTAAAATAAAGCAAAGTCCAATCATATCCCTTTTAATTACTTGGATAATACTAATTTGTTTGATACTAATGTCATTTATACCCTTAGACTAGTTATTTGTCATAATCTACTTCCTTTATATTATCCTCAACTTATAGACTAGGACTAATAAGAATCAAAATTATTGGTTGATGAGCTTCATAATAATGAGGCATTTTATGATTTTATAGACCTAAGGGACAATGTTATATTGGAAGACCACAAACAAGGGTTCTAAATCAAGTTGGACCTTAAATCCTATTTTGGAGAATGAGTGAACACCCTTAGCCACAAACAATTATGTAAAACATTGAGGTCCCAAAGTGGAAACCTCTTTGAGGCACTTTTGGACCATGGAAATATTAAAGAGAAATGTAGATATAGTGGTGAAAACCTATTTTAGGTGCCATTAAATGGGGGTGTTCAGCATTATTCAAACATAGCTCAAGCGATCACCAACAATGAACTTGCCTATGGGTTTGAGTTTAGTTTGGAAGAATAACAGGATTTTGATTGAATCATCCAAGAATTCCCAATAGTGTTTGTCACATGGCCATCCCTACCATTGGGATATTTTGATTCATTGTGCCCAGGATAACTTGAATATTTAGTCCTAAAAAAGGACTATGACGTTTTAGGCTAGTTCAAATCTTTTCCAACCATTTTAAAAGATGGTTTAACACTTCTTATGGAAGACACTACAAAAGTTAACATTAAGACTCTAGATAACCTAAAATGGATCAAATTATGTGCATCCCTCACTAAGAATGAAAATGAAGTCTTTAACACTCTTAAGGGAATTTATTAACATATTTTCTTGTGCCTACTCTAACATGGTAGGTTTGGACCTCACCTTGGTTGCAAACCACCTTGTGGTACATCCTAATGCCAAACCTATAAAATAAAAATTATGTAAGATGAATCTTCATATTATTTTATTAGTGAAGAAAGAGTTGGAAAAAATCTTGGAAATAGGATGTATTCAATCAGTCAACTACTTTGAGTGGATCTTGAATGTTGCACTAGTCAGTAAAAAACCAGAAGGAATTATAATTTTCAATGATTTTAGTGATATAAACAAGGCATGCCTAAAGGATGACTTTACTCTACCAAACATTGACATGGTTTTTGACTCTGCAATAGATTATGAAATGCTTTCACTAATGGATGGATTTTTAGGGTACAACCAGATCCAAATTGTAGTAGAAGATCAATATAAAACAACAATCAACATGCTATGGAGAATGTTTTGTTATCAAGTTATGTCATTTGGTCTCAAAATGTTAGGGCCACATACCAGAGAGCCATGAATGTCATATTTCATGATATGATGAATGACATTATTTAATACTACATCTATGACATAATGGGAAAAACAAAGACCAGGGCTGATCATCTAGTAGTACTACAAAGGATATTTGAAAGACTATGTGAATACAAAGTCAGGCTCAATCCTAAGAAGTGTGGTTTTATAGGTACATCAGGCAAATTTATTAAATTCATTATGTTTCACTGAGGCATTGAATTTGATCCAGCTAAAGTACAAGCCATAACTTAGATGCTACCACTAACCTATTTGAAGCAACACCATAGTTTACAGGGAAAAATCTAGTCTATCAGATGCTTTATATCTCAATTGGTTGATAAATGCCATCCCTCTACATAGTTATTGAAAAAGGGTGTTACATTTAATTGGGATGATGAATACCAAAAATATTTCCTACAATTGAAGGAATATCTAGTAAATACACCTATTTTATTGCCACCAATGTTAGGAAAGCCATTCTTACTATACTCGTTATCTACAGACAAATACCTAGGGGCACTTCTATCTCAGCATGATGATAATGGAAAGGAGCATGTCATGTACTATTTAAGCCATACACTAGTCATGTATGGGCATAATTATATGCCCCTTAAAAAATCCTATTTAGATATGGTCTTCATAGCTTAGAAACTGGGACATTACATGTTAAATAATAAGACTATGGTTATTTCAAAAGTATATCCAATCAAGTATCTACTATCCAAAATGAATTTACAAGGTTACATGGACAAATGGATCATGTTGTTCAGTGAATTTGAGATATAATACATCAACCATAAAGTCATCAAGGGATAAGTCCTTGAAGATTAGATTTCTAAATCACCCCTTGTAGATATAGATTTTATAACATTCCAATTCCTAGATGAGTCCATTATGACCATCATTAACACACCTCTTGAGGAACAACATTGGAATATGTATTTTGATGGATCATTCATAGTACATGGATCAGGGGTAGGGATTTTATTCATTACACCATAGGGGGATCTAATCCCTAAATCATTTTAGATCAGCTTTCTTTGTACCAGTGACATGGCCAACTATGAATCATTTATTGTAGGACTTCATTAGGTAATACAATGCAACATAAAACATCTAAAGGTTTATGGTTATCTTAGTTAATCATCAATTAGGTTACAAACCATTTCTATACCAAGGATGAGAAGCTGGTACCATAAAAGGCCATGGTTGAAACTCTCAAATAATAGATTACTAATGTAAAATTTGAACATATACCAAGGGCCAATAATAGAATATAAGATGCCATGGCACCACTGGATCTTTTATTCAACATAAAAACATGTCCAAGTAATACCAATTTCTCATTGAAAAGTTTTTAGTGCTTGAACCAAAAGCATGTCTTCCTTTTAGTGAGAGGGACAAAATTGATGTAAGGAGATTGAACCAAAAGTAATATTAGTTGTAGTGATAGTTATTATTTTATTTTGTTATTTTATGATGTTTATGATTAATTTATAGAATATTTTAGTGAATTGAATGTTGATTAATACTTATATGGGTTCCCATAAAAATAGATAAATTTGTAAGGATTAAAAATTATAAGTGATTGAGAGGATGGAAATTTTCATGTGATATCTAGATATATAAAATGTGAAGGAATCCATGACCATCTTTTGTGTGTAATAATTGATTTTGAAAGAAATTTATGGTATTTAATATATCTATGTTTTTGTTTTAATAAATCCAAAATATTGAGAAGTCTATCCAATACTTCATAAATATGTAAAAGTTATAAATGCAAATATTTTTTAAAAAAGTCAATATTTTTGACTAATTTTAAAATTTTAAAATATTAAACATAAGCTCTAAATTAAAAAATGCCATAAGAATAGGTAGTTCCTTACAACCACTTTAAGGAGGTAGAGGTGTTAATTTGGGTTAATGAGGAGGTTGGATTAGTGAGTATTGAAACCAAAACCCCATGTTTCAAAAAAATGAATTAGGGTAATTTTAGTTAATTATTTGTGTTTAAATATTTTGATTTTTCTTCATAACCCCATCCTGGATGGGTTGTTTGTGTTCATATATGACGTATCCCTATCCAAATTAGTGTGTTATTATCATGTGTTTCCATTAGTTAGGGATCATAAATGCTTAATGTTTTCTTGAGTTAAAAAAATATAACATTACAAATTATATGTTATTGATTTTAGCCTCATATTTGATAGGTTTTGATTTTTGATGTTGTGTTGTTTATTTCATGTAGGAAGATATGTGGTGTGGAGAGATATAATAGGGTTAGATGATAAAGACCATTCATGACTTACCCATATGCAATTTGGAGAGATATATTTTTGAGAAGGTAGGCCTCAACTATGTGGGTTGATTAGATTTGATGTCATATGATGTCGATATGATGACCACAGGTTGAGCAGTGGGATGTAGATACATGTATATTCTAGTTTCCTATGGGTGAGATGACACTCATTCTAGAGGATGTCTAGAGGATATTGATATTATACATTATTATCACTAGAATTATATTGAAAGGTGACATAGGGTTTGGATCTGAGGATATTTACCATATATATTTTACTACTATACCTCATGGATGACATCTACATAATGTTTTTGATTTTATATTACATACAATTATGTTATCTAGTGTTATATGTCTATGAATTCTCTTTTTTTTATTGGATTCATTCATATAAGTGGATTGTGGTGTGGTTTCAATTTCATATATTATGCATACATTCATATAATACATACAGGTTCATGGGACCATGTATTCCTAGGTTCAGACCATGCTAGCATACTTATAAAGAGATCTATATATATTTCCATGGGAGGAGTAAAATGATGTGATTGGTTTGGACACATTATTATATCATTGGGCCTATGAGCACATAGTTATTACTTGATACATGGGTATGTCATGTGCTAAGTGGACACACCCATAAGTATTTACATTGAGATGGGTTAACATGGGGAAGGTGTGAGATCAAATTACCATGCACTATAGGAGGATACTAGACAACTTGACTACTAATTCTAGTATCTAGAGACCATACTAAGGATTTAATAGGTGTACATAGTATGGCTCATAGATGTTTTAGATCCACATGAGTTGTTAGTACCATGATTGGTCAACAAATATTTTTTATTATCTTCAATATGATAGAACTACATGGTAGTTTAGTGTGTGGAAGGATGTGTCCCTAGCTTCATGGGGATGGGCATGAAGTTTTTGAGTACCATTGAGATTAGGGGATAGGGGTAGGTCATATGTGATATATATTACCTCCATTCCTATATATGAGAGTAATATGGCTATATATATCCTATATTTTGATAATGTGGGGTCTATAGACATATATACCACATCATGGAAACAACACAATTTTAAGCATGAGATATATATTTTACTTATTAAAATTCATTTTGTTTTAACCACTTAATCATACATTCAAGATATGCAATAAAATTGAAAGAAATAACATGCACCACATAATAGAGAGAGAAAGATACCAGATTTTACATGGAAACCCAAAGTGGGAAAAACCATGAAGAACAATCTCAATTATATAAATGAGCACCAACTCAAGTTTACAAAATTCACAAGCACCAACTTTCTGGAACGCCAACCCCTTTGTTAAGCACCAACACAATAATGATTCGTGAGCACCAACCCAAAGGAGCACCAACCCCTTTGTGTATAAAACACAACTATCTCTCAATATTTCTTTCTCAACAAATGATAACACACTACTATATCTCTTCTCTTTTATCTGCTCTCCTCTACTCTTCTTAGATAGATAAAATCATTCACTTTCATATATCTAAATGGATTCCCAAGCCTCAATTTACATCTTTCCAAATGACCTTTGGCATTTACCTTTTGAGATCTTTCAATTCACATAGAAAATTGTGCCAAACTTGCATGACCCTTTAAATACTTTCTTTGTCTTTACCTGGTGACTCTTCAAATTCCTCAAAGTGACTCTTCATGGGAAAATGCATCATTTCCATCTTTTGTCTTTAGTGATGACTCTTCACATTCCTCAAGGTGACCCTTCATAGAGAAATGTGTCCTTTTCCTCTTTTATCTTTAGTGATGACTCTTTGACTTCCTCATGGGACCTCTTTTGTCTTTATGTAACAAAAAATATATTTTTTAATATTTAATTAATATTAACACACTTTAGCCAAGATATAAACATTAAATACACCTTTAGACATTAAATGTTAATTTGACATCAATGCAAATATTTCCAACAATCTCCCACTTTGTCTTTGATGGCAACCTAAAACTATCACCAATTCAAAAAACCTGTACTATAAATGCCAACTTGAAACTGAGACTTGTAAACTAAACCAACTAAAAATATACAGTAACTCCCCCTTATTATAGCATCAAGTTTCTTGAACCTATTCTTGTACTTCTCCTTGTACCTATTTCTACACCTGTTCCCTGTACCTATTATTATACCTATTTCCTATAGCTTACACTTATCTCCCCCTCAAATGATATACAAATTAATCTATCAACTCACCTTCTTATCATGAAACATAGACAAGACCCAACAATGTCCACCATGCTTTAATTTTTCTTAAAAGTGTCTCCTTGAAGCCTAGAAGAGACACCCTACATAAAGCGACCTAGAACAAAATCTCAAGAGATTCTCACATCTCCTCTCTTACTTCCTTGATATTATTGTGTCTTTCTCTTAGAATCTATTTAAGCATGTCTAACTTATTTGACTTACTAACCTCAAAATTCATGATGTTTTTCATCTTCTCAACTCTTGCAACTATCTTATCTTGGCAAGGCTCATGCTCAAATGTAATAAGAGATTCTTCATAATCATTCCTATCTAATTCCTTATCCACTATAGAAAGTAATTTTTTCTCACTCTTAAACTCAACTTGATCAACCTTTACTATCTTAGGTCTTCAAACCTAAATTTATATCTTCTCATACCTTTTAGGGGCTCTGTATCCTTTGACATACCTTGAATATCTCTTTACTGTATTTGGACATAATTTAGAAATATGGTCAACCTTATGACAACAAAAGTAAACAAAATTTCTCATACCTTTTTCTTGAATGTGACTAAGATCTCCCTTTGACTAATTGCTTCTCCTCATATAGTCTCTTTTCCTATGACAAACATGATGAAAAACAAAACAATGGCCATGAAAAGAATTTGAAAACCTGAAAGCATTGGGCTACCTAATTAGCTTCTTCAATTTACCTTTAAAACTTGCCCTTCTCACCTTGGACTGATATTTTATGATCTTTATCAACCTTGATTATGAGCCTTTCATGCTTATCCTTCAAAGAACCTAACTCAACCTTCAACTAATTAAACTCTTCTCTTGTTTTAAAACTTGAATGTGAAATCTCTAGCTAATTCTTAAGATCCTAAATAAACATCTTATCTTCTTTTTCTTGTACAACCAACTTAGAATCCAAGATACACACCTATTCTTTAAGAGCATTGACCATAGATTTTAACTCTTGATTCTCCTTCTTTAGCTATTTGGCCATCAGGCTTTTCCCAATCTACCTTCAAGCTATTAAACCCTTTCTAAAGGAACCTACTTTGATACCAATTATTAAGCATAGGATATATATTTTACTTAATCAAATTACCTTTACTTTAACCACTTAATCATACATTCAAGATATGCAATAAAATTGAAAGCAATAACATGCACTGCATAATAGAGAGAGAGACACACCAAAATTTACATGGAAACCCAAAGTGGGAAAAACCATAGATAAAAATCTTAAGTATATAAATGAGCACCAACTCAAGTTTACAAATTTTGCAAGCATCAACTTGTAATATCACTAACTGTGATCTAGGAATTTGACTCAAGAGAGGATGGTTAGTATGGTGTTACTTCCAAAATGAAAACAAAATGAAATAAACACATTAATATCATAACATCTCTAGTCCTAGACACTAGGGAGAGCTTAGTTAGCAATCATGAATTAAACAGACAACTAAAATGCAAAATAAATATCTTTTACCTTCCTTGGATGCTCCAAAATGCTTTTTGTGGTAGCTTTCTTGGCTTGTGCTCATGAAGTCCTTAGAAATGGAAGCTTGACAACCTCCATCTCTCCTTGGCACCTTTGGCTTGTGGCTTGGATTGAATTGGAATCAATTTTGCATTATAACACTAGTTTCTTGAAGATTTTTAGATCTAATTTTACATTATAACTTTGCACTAATTAAGCTTAGAAATTATGTTGTGAGGCCTCCTATTTATAAAATTTTGGATTTGATCAGAATCACCCTCAACCATCCATCTCAAGATTGAGATGTGTGGCTAAGGATTAATTAAATTTTTGGAATTAAGTTTTTAATTATCTTCATCATGGCATTGGAAGAAGGGGAAATTAAGAGGCATGGAGGGTATCATGGAAGGCATTGATGAGGCATAGAGGGCATGAATCCTAATATTTGTGGCATTTATGGACTAAGAATGTCTTCTCAAGAAATTAGGTCACTTAATGATGCAGATATTCAATATTTATTTCCAAAACAAAGTATTCAACAAGTTTCCATGGAATTCTTGATTAGGCCTTGATTTGGGTTAATTAGATCTTAAACATGATTAAGCACTTTATGCACAAAATACTTGAATTGATTAAAATGCCTTGTTATTGGTCCTAAATCTAACTAGATTAGAACTAGAAGTCACTATCAGATGCATTAGATGCATATTCTAGTTTAGGATGTTGTCAACAACAACTAACAAAGGCATGGGTCTTGTGTAAAATATTTGATAGGAAAGAGCAGTCCAAAGCACATAGGTGTAAAATTAGCATTTTAACTTGAAATGATCTGATCAAAGTTAGCTAGCCCATAAATTGCATTTCCCCATTTAGGGACACCCTAGCCAAAATTGGCACTTGAATATGTCATTTTCACATCATTTTTCATGTTTTAGTGTTTTTAGGCCAAATTGTGTGTTTTAGATGGAAACTAGCCAAAATCCTGATTGGATATTATTAGTGGCCAGTTTTAGGTGTCTATAGTTTGCCCCTATTTGGGAAGGAATTGCAAACTTTAGGAAAATTAATGTATTCTCAAAGAATGAAAAATAGAATATATGCCAAGAATAAGGTGATGACTAAAGAACAAAGCTCCAAATGATTTTGGGAAGCCTATGATGATGCCCCCTTGATGGAGTGGCCATCACATTTATTGATGGATGGTCCCTCAAAAAGAAATAAGAATAAAGGTGAAATTAATCCATGGTTTAGATTAATCTAAATGAGAAAATGCTTGCATGTATTGATGTAAAAAAGATATTGATTAGCCCAAAAGTAGTTATAATTAGGAATAAGAGTCAAAATAATGATTTGCCTATAGGCGGTTATAATCATTAAGATGACCTAGATTGGCTAAAGATGATTATGCCCTAGTTAGTGTTGATTAGCAAACATAACTCAAGGATATAACATAGAATATAGATTAAATATGAGTGGGTGAAAAGTGATGAAATATATGAATAGAATAGAAGAATAATAGTGATCATTAGAAATAATTCAGTTGTACCAATCAATGAGGAGATATACATCCTGACTAGCAATGCTACAACTAGAATGGTCATTAGGTTGATTTGATCAAGGGTGGGATGGAAGGATTTACTAAGGTACCAAGGAGAAAATTATATGAATTCATTGATTATAGACCTTCATAAGGCTAATTTTTGTTGTAGCATGTGATGGTAAGCTTCATGATAGAACACCATGAAGACTTGGTCAAAATATGCATAAGAACTGACTCTCAATCCAATAAACATTTAAAAACAATGCACCAATGATAAAAACCATGATGAAAAGGTTGACACATGAATATGGATAGACTCAAGAATAATGTGCTCAAGGAATCACCCAATGAACACATATAGACTGAGTCAAGGCAATAGTACTAAAAACAAACAAATAGGCAAGAAAATAAACAAACAAACAACCTAAAATAAATAAACAAATAGAAAGCCCAAAAACAAAAGTAAAAGAAAACATACTAATAATGACAATGCCCCAATAAGGTGAATTGAGGATAACTGACTAGGCTTAGACATGACAAATGTTTTTGAATTTTTGAAATTTTATGAATATTTTTGGAATTTTGAGGTATCCTAACTCATTAGAGAATGACAAGATACCTACTCATAAAATGGTGAGAGCATTTGGCTTAGGTTGCTCACAAAATAGTGAAAATGTATGGAAAGGGGGACTGAGGTGACCTCAACATGAATTGAGCATGACCTATATAGTCCTAAAATGACCTCAAGTCATAGTAATTCTATCCACACAAAAGGTGAATAAAAACCAACTAGGTCTCAAAAAGTTCTCAAATATGGTGAATGGCTAGTTAAATGAAAAAAATGATGGCAAGGTGATGTGGCAATGCATGATAAACAAGTGTTGCCCCTAGTTTGCCCATAGGTGGTTATAAGTAGGATAAGATGGCATAGGTCAAGATACTAATTTTCCCATAAGTGGTTATAATCAAGCTCACATAAACAAAATTGATAGGATGAATGATATCTATCTAGATCAACTATCACACTACTTTCATAGACTATCATTAAAACACATATTGGATTGATTATTGAAACTTGATAGGAATCCCCCCATAAAAGGTGTGGGAAGAACAAAAGTAACCAAGATCAAAATAGGATTGGATAAGATGACTAAAAATAGGCTTTGGTCTAGATAGGAATGGAATGATAGGATGGCATGGCATTGCTAAGGATAATTATAATTTGATAATTGGGTTAAAATGGTAGGAAGGTTGCCCCCAAGTGATGGGGTAAGTGGCTAGGATCTATAATGGTAAATGGATGTAACAATGGAAATGGCATGGTACATGTTTTTGGCTTGGGTGTGGTTTTTGATTCTATTATTCCTATTGATGGGGAGATGCACATCCTAATGAACAAATGATACATATAGAATACTTGATCATGTTAATTGCTAGCCCACACCTCATTAGAATAGCTGCTCTATCAAGAATTTGATGGAGATTTGGTTATCAAGAATGCCTTTATGATCTTCATTAGTCATTGATTTGATTCCTTCAAGCATCAAGTCAAGGTATCTTTGTAGCCTCTAAAAAGGAAAGTGCATCCATGGATGGTAAACAAGGACAAATAATGGATGGTAGGTTTGATTGTGAAATGTAATGGTAAATGATAATGGAATGTGGAATGGTGGGGAAATAAATGAAGATTGGTACTTTTAGTCACACATAATGTTACTGATGCTAGATTCAACATAAATTTGGTTTTGGTAGGGATGAAGACTTGTTCTCTCAATAGGACCACTAGATTTTTCTATTGTTTGATCTTGAGAGTAGCTACCATCTGATTAGGCTATAGATTAGAAGTTATTTTGATTTGATCTTTGATTTTGTATTCATCAAGTAGTGAAGAACTTTTGTGCTTAGCTATTGGTGTGTTATTGAGGTTTTCACCAATAAATTTGTCTTGATTGTCCCATATCACCTCTAAGAAGGTTTTACTAATGAACACTGGCTTTTGAATTTGATTTTCTTCTAGCGCTTCCAAAAACATCTCACTAGAAGATGCTGAGTTTTGACTTTGATTATCCCCTAGCACCTTTAAAAAGGTCCCACCAGGAGAGTGTTCTTCTACTACATGAATCTTGTCTTGGCCTCCTTGCTCTTATTCAAATGCTATGTCACCATGGATTCAATTCAACAAAGTGTGATTCTATTAATCCCAATCGACACTTATGGGAGATAAAATGTCAATAATATGGGTATCTTGGTTGATAGTGATGACTTGTGGAATGGTAATGTAATGCAAAAAGGCTGCCCAATCCTTATAGAAGATACTAGGAGAACTTGTGTCAAAGCTGAAGTAATCATCCTCAAAAATCATAGAAGGATCACAAATGTATTTAAATTGATCTGTGAGGCATGCATAACTAATGTTGTAACATCCATGAACATATTCTTCTTTTGAATCTGATTCTAACTCAAAGGACTTTGAATCTGATGTTGAGACCAATGTTGATTCTAATTCTAATGCTAAATTGATGTCGGTTCAAGAATATAACTTGACTCTAACTCTAATTATTCATCTAATGGGTACTCTATTACAATGATGTCTTGTTTAATATTTGGTTTTAGATTAGTAACAACCTGTGATGGCATAATGGGCTCCACAAAAAATGGTTTGTTAAAGTGAGACTCTTCTAGGATGGGAAAAAGGTCAAGAGACAACTTCTCAGAGACTAGCTTATCAATAGGAGGCTCTTGAAAAGTAGGCACATGATTAAGGTAATGGTTTTCCCAAAGGTGGTTATAATCATTAAGAAGTGACTCAATAAAGATTGGATCATCAAAGTGAGACTCTTCGACAACTAGTATAGTATCAATAGGCAATTTATCACAGGTTGACTTATCACAAATGGTTGTTTCAATAGAAATATCTTCGATTGATTGGTTCTCTTGGACTTGGTTTCTAATGAGTTAGAAGATGCCAGTTTTGAACATAGCTTGGTCTTCAAAGGATTAGATCAATTGAGGTTTGGTTGGGATTAGTACTGGATGAGGAATGGCTCATGGTTAGATAATGGTAGGGCCTTGGGAAGCATGATTGCTTGAATTAGCCAAAGGACAAAGTCCTAAGATGGTAGAAATAGGGTGTTGTGAAGCATGATTTCTAGCATAAACCAAAGGACTAGGTCTTGGTATGATGATGGGGTATTTTGAAGCTTGATTTCTCACACAAGCCAAAGTAATAAGTTTAGGAATGGTAGTGGTATTCCATGGATATTACAAAGATTGATATATTATATAATCCAAAGGAGGGTTAGGGGTAGTCAATGATAAGATATAAAAAAGATGTCATGAAACTTGATTTATTACATAAGCAAAAGCATCCAAGTCTTCCTCATAAACCATATCATCTTAGTCATGAGTCAGATCATAAGCTAGTTCTTGACTGTGTTCCATGTATTGATTTCTAAAAATAGGGTATGGATTCATATACCAAACAACATTATCTATAGTTGGGTCTTCAAAGTCCTCTTCACAAGCCTCTTCACACCAATCAAGGTATCGATTTGGATCATACGTTTCTTCGTGGCTTTATTCCCATGAGTGATTAATATGAGGTGGACAGAAATCTATCTCACAAACCATATTAACATCATTAGGGTCTTGAAAAAATCCATAAAAGTTATTTTGTGTGGCCATTATATCATAAGTCAGATTGTAAGTGACTCCACCATAAGTTTAGTTAGATATATCCATGTAAATGATGAAATCTCTAAAAACAAAAAGACTTAGAGTTTTACAAACTCTAAAAAACTATGTCCAAAGGACAAATGGTTCAAACTTGGTCTAAATTGGTCAAAAGGTGGAGTTGTATCTCTAATGTGGTTTGAAAGTAGATTTGTATCTATAAAATGGTTTATGCTATGACCTAGCATAAAATAGCCTAACATCAAATGTCTAATGCCAAATGTCATACACATAAAAGGTCAAGTGTCTAAATAAAAACTGGCATGCCAAAGGTCTAGGTCAAAGTGTTCCAAACAAGGTCTAAACTAGGAAAGGGAAAAGTTGAGTTGCTAGGTATTTTTTCCAAACATGGAGTCAAAAGATAGGCTCAAATAAATAGGCATGTGTTAGGACTCTTGGCCAAACAGTATCAAAAGCTAGAATTGAAACAAAGGCTGATGTGATTTAATTTAATCGAACATGTTTGGAAACAACTTTGACATAAACTCGACACACATAATCAAACATAAACATGATCAATTGGCATAAGGCATAAGATAAAAAGATATTTGAAAAAGGCTATGTTATCTCAAATAAAGGCACACAAAATGATGAGGATAGGTGCTAAACAAACAAACCATCAATAGTTTTCAAATTTGTGTAATCGATTATCCGAAGTTGTGCAACCCAAAAGAGATATATATGTCTATCATCCCCATGAATTGAGGTTTAAATATAAATCAATCAATGTTTGAATCCAATTTTGAAAAGACTAATTGAAATCTCAATGATGAAAACTAGGTTTTGACCAAACAAGCTAGACAAGATTGGAAAACATGACGGTAGAATACAAAGGTCTAAATGGTATACATGGCATGGTTTGAAACAATGGTTTTTGGTGCAAGGTAAACTAGTCTTAAAACAAATTGAGAAGCCTAATAGTGCAAGCATGCTAAAATGATGTGGTCAATATTATGTTTCAAAGACTCAAAGGAAAAATAGTTTGACATGATTTGGGTAGCAATAATACTACCCTCTGCAACTCAAATGACACACACACAAACAAATTTAACAAAAAATTCAAGGCACAAGTGTGGTGTAAAATGGACAGCATAACACCTCTTTAGACAAAAGAGTGACGTATAGACAAAATGGTTTTGACATGGGTTATACACAAACAAATAATTTTTAGTATAAAAAACACTAAGTAGATAAATAACCAAAATAAACTAAGTATAATCATCCAAATCCTAACAAGGGTATGGTATGTGGAGTTAACTAAACTATCAAGTTTTGAACATCACTAGGGGAATCAATTGCATAATAACTTTCATGCCAAATAATGCAAAATAAAAGCATGGATTTTAGGTTTGTATCACTTGGCTTGTTGCAAAAAGGTCTAGTCTTTTTTTTAACCACTACATCCTTCTATTCACTCAGTGTAGTGCCATTACATTTTGCATGCAACTCCAAAGGAAATAAATGAAGTAAATGCTGGGAGATGAAACCCCAAGTCAAAGGTTCCCTAAAGAACTTGTAGGAGGTGATGAAGTCCCCCTCACAAGCCAAGATGCATAACAATAAAGAAATCATGAAAGTAAAAATACTTTAGGGTCATTTTCAAGGCCACCTAAACTTTAACGTGTTTTTGGGGAGTGATTTAGATGACTTTCTTTCTAAGCCTTGGGCTAGGCTACTTGCAATAAGAATAATGATTTTGATTCCAAGGGTTCCCTAAAGGGGACAAATGAAAGAGAATACATGCAACATCCCTCTTCTTTCCAAATAAAAATTAGATCAAACAACTATTAAAGACAAAAATGACAAGTGTGTTCAATTTTAAGCCCAAATGAAAAATTTGGTGGTGTTAATTTGACCCCTTGGTCTTAGTTGTAACCTTAAAAACTAAAGATAAAAACACTTATTTAACCACATTAAATTTTAATTTAAGCACCAAATCAATGTTCCTAATTCATTTTAAAATCATTTAAAAGGTGGTTTAAGACATGATTTATCAAATTTGAAATCTGCCAGTTACCTGTCTACCCTTAAGGCATCACCCCAAAAACAAATATGTTAGATTAGAAACATTTTAAATATAGTTTCCAATTTTTTTAAAAAAGCTATGAAATTTTAAGCTAAACTAGTGATAAATTCTAAAAATTTAGGATAAAACACGTGGTTTAAAAAAATCATCCAAAATGGAGTCCGTATGACCCCAAACCAAGCATTTTAAAATAGCTCTCAGGTTTATGTTTTAAAGAAAACACAGTGACCAATGTTGGTTATATACCACCAACGTCGGTAATGGCCAACTGAGATCTAATCGATGTTGGTTTTTCTAACTAACATTGGTTGAGCCAAGTAATTGATGTCGATATTTTCTACTAACATCGGTTACTATGTAAAATTGTGACAATAAAAAATGGTAAAATAAAGTTAAAAAATCAATTTGCAAGAGTTTTAAAGATTTAAATGTATATTTTAGAGTTGAAAAATGATCTCCTTTAGGTGTGAGATGTATCTAGTCTCATCAAGCATGCCATTATGTGATCTAGGAATTTGATTCAAGAGAGGATGGTTAGTATGGTGTTAGTTTCAAAATGAAAACAAAATGAAATAAACACACTAATAACATAACATATCTAGGTCTAGATATTAGGGGGAGCTTAGTTAACAATAATGAATGAAACACACAACTAAAATGCAAAATAAAACTCTTTTACCTTCCTTGGATGCTCCAAAATTCTTGTTGTGGTGACTTGCTCAGCTTGTGCTCATGAAGCCATTGGCAATGGAAGCTTGACAACCTCCATCTCTCCTTGGCACCTTTGGATTATGGCTTGGATTGGCTTGGAATCAATTTGGAGTTATAACAATAGTTTCTTGAAGTTTTTTGGAACCAATCTTGCATTATAACTTTGCACTAATTAAGCTTATAAATGATGTTGTGAGGCCTCCTATTTATAGATTTTTGGATTTGATCAGAATCAACCTCAACCATCCATCTCAAGATTGAGATGTGTGGTTTAGGATTAATTCAATTTTTAGAATTAAATTTTTAATTATCCTCATCATGGAATTGGAAGAAGGGGTAATTAAGAGGCATGGAGGGCATGAATCCTGATATTTGTGGCATTTATGGCCTAGGGATGTCTTCCCAAGAAATGAGGTCACTTGATGATTCATATATTCAATATTCATTTCCAAAACAAATTATTCAACAAGTTTCCATGTAATTCTTGATTAGGCCTTGATTTGGGTTAATTAGCTCTTAAACATGATTAAGCACTTTATGCACAAAATACTCAAATTGATCAGAATGCCTTGTTATTGGTCCTAAATTTGATTGGATTGGAATTGAAAGTCAATATTATATGAATTAGATGCATATTCACATTTAGGATGTTTCCAACAACAAATAACAAAGGCATGAGTCTTGTGCAAAATATTTGATAAGAAAGAGTAGTCTAGAGCACGTGGGTGAAAAATTGGCATTTTGACTCGAAATGATCTGATCAAAGTTAGCTAGCCCATAAATTTCATTGCCCCATTTAGGGATACCCTAGCCAAAATTGGAACTTGAATATGTCATTTTCACATCATTTTGTGTTTTAGTGTTTTTAAGTCAAATTGTGTATTTTAGATGGAAACTTGCTAAAACTCTGATTGGAGGTTATCAATGGCCAGTTTTAGGTGTCTACACTAACCCATTTGCTCAACACCAACACAAAAATGACTCGTGAGCACCAAACCATAGGATCACCAACCTCTTTGTGTATAAAAGACCATTATTTCTCAATGTTGCTTTCTCAACAAATGATAGTACACTACTATATCTCTTCTCTTTTATCTTCTCCCCTCTACTCTTCTTAGATAGATAAAATAATTTGCTTCTAGATATCAAAATTGATTCCCAAGCCTCCTTGTATAGCTTTCCAAATGATCTTTGGCATTCACCCTTTGAGACATTTTAATTTACATAGAAAATGCCACCAAACTTACATGACCCTTTAAATCCTTTCTTTGTCTTTACCTGGTGACTCTTTGAATTCCTCAAGGTGACTCTTCATGGGAAAATTCATCCTTTCCCTATTTTATCTTTAGTGATGACTCTTAGGATTCCTAAAGGTGACCCTTCATGGAGAAATACATCTTTTTCCTCTTTTGTCTTTAGTGATGACTCTTGAATTCTTCATGGACCCTATTTTGTCTTTATGCAACCAAAAATATATTCATTAATATTTTATTAATATTAAAACACTTTAGCCAAGATATAAACATTATAAACACCTTTAGACATTAAATGCTAATTTTACATCAATGACAATATTTAAAACACATAAGTGGGCCCAATGTTTCCTGGGTGGAGGAAACATAACTATTGATGATGTGATAGACCTGGACCTTATGAGAGTTATTAGATATATGGAATGTTTGATTTAATTTTTTATTATACATTTTTTGTTTGTGCCTTTGTTTATGGAGTGTTAGCTAATGATTTTTCATTATGTGTCTATGTAAGTGATGAGAATTATTAGGTGATAATGACTAACTCTACACTATGAGAGTTAACATGACATATTTAAGATGATGCCATGGGTGGAGGTCTTATTGAGAGGGATATAATAGTTTCCATTGTGCACATGAATTTATTTTATCAGGATTCAATTTCTACAGTGGCATATGATTGATCTTGAAAAAAGTGATATGAGCTCAAAGATAAAGTTGTGAGACTTCAAATTCCCATATTAAACCCAAGTATTGCTCTAGAATTTAGACTGTTGGATGAATATCTAAAATTATAGTTGGAACATGTTGATATTAAGGCATAATTGGCCATGCATTATGATCGAGAGAGGATAGAGAGGTAATTATCCATGACATAAGTATTTATTGGGTATTCTAGTTCTAAGTCTCTTGCATTATGTTAGTAGAGGTTCTTAAAGCATCAGAACATGCTAAGGATGAGGATAACTAATTTTTACTTTAGTGTGAATGATAGTGTAGAGAATTCATACACAAGGAGGGAAAAGAGAAGCATAGTGAATATGGATTATTATGCATTAAGTAGGAACTAGGAACAACCAATAACATTTATAGAGTATTTAGATTAAATTAGATAGAAATAAGTTAAACATTATACATGAGAACACATGCAAGAAACAAAGTAAGAAACATAATATGTAATCATAACCAAATAATCTCTATTTATCTCTTCAAAGGTCAAAATTTATTGTTCATATAAATACAAGTATATATAGATTTTTCTAGTCTATGACTGTTCATATTCTTCTCATACTTGGTACCAAAAGTGGAGTCTATTCATATTCTAACATATTACAATTCATGGAGATAGGACAAAAGAGACATATATCCAACAAACTGAGTACATAATGCAGGAATACAAAAAATTTTCTTGTACAAATTTACTATCCAATTTATTATCCCAACACTTTAATGGACTTAAAATTTTGTCTTGTCCCAAGGAAAAATCATAAGATGTAAAATTGCATAAAGGGTATAAGATGAAGAATTGGTTAGACCAGTAAGAGTCATAGTAATCACTCAAGGCATCATTTCTAATTTTCACCTTTTGCACTCTACTTAGCCACCCTTTCAGGTTTTCAACTAAGTAGCATACCAACCTACCAACCTTTTAGGTTTTCAATAGGCTGGCATAATCGAGTGGCCACTCTTTATAGGTTTTCAACCATCCTAGCCCCATTTGTCTTATTAGTCATCCCCAATACAAAATTACATACAATTTTTTTCAAAATTATTATTTTATGCAAAACTTAACTTGATGGAGGTGGCATGGAGGTAGATGATGATTGGATAAGAGAATCATTGGCCTTGGAATACACAACCTTGTACTAAGTGATGACCTACTAGAGTTTTGATGGTAGATTATACACTAGTGTGTTGAGGATCTAGGCAACCTCACTATAAAATGGAGATATATGTGTCTTGTATGCATGCAAGTCAAGAATAACTTCTTGAACCATGCACAATAGTGCATGATATCTGATGAGTTACTCCATATTTGAATTATTAGTGATGCTTATGGTTTATTTGGTATTATTCACACTCATTTTAATCTCACCTCTTAGTTTCTCTAGTTTATCTATGTGATGTTGGGATTGGAGACCTATGAAATAAATACACAAAAACTCACTCTACCAGTTGAGGAGTTTGTCACATAGGTTATCCCTAGCATTTAGTAAGTCTGAGAGGGATTTGTCATTCTCATCCATAGAAGTGGTGTGACTACCCATGTTTGTCTTGGTGGTTATAACCATTGTGAAGTCTGTGCTAGATCTGGTTAAAGAGTCATCCAATTATTGCTTCCAATACATCAAGGTGCATGCAAATTTTTGTGCTTATAGTATAACAACGTCCAACATGCCATAGTATTCCTCCATCAAGGTGATGAGTGTGGTAGCCTCAGTATTCACATCATGGCCTAATGTGACAACTACATGGAGTTTTTATGTTGTGCACCATTCCTTAGTCAACTTAGAGACCAAATTATTGAGTCTACACTAGTCGAACATGACTTGGTCCCTAATTGCTCGAGTGACTAACTCTAGGTAGGTGTCCTAGATCATCTTTATAGCTTCATGAAGGTGAGACTTCACATCTACATTATCTACCTTGGATTGATCCATCTATAGAACCAAAGAGGTAGCCTTCTATGTAATTGATTCCTAAAATATGTCTATGACCTCTATTTATTTCTTCATTGGGATCTTAGAGATGTCTAAGGAGGCTTCCTAATAGAGAGGGAGTGCAACCAATTTGCTCACAATTGATGAAGGGTTTGATTGTGGCATTATGGAAAATGTGAGTAAAAAAATGGTGCATTGAGCACCAACTATTGGGACATCCTAGAGCCAAACTCATCCCAATAGAATCTCTGAGAGCTAAAGACTTGTCTGAGCTACAACTAGTTCTTCTTGTTGTGCTAGTTACTCTACTTCTACCTATGGTTGCTCAAGTTCTTATTAGTGCTATGTTGTGGATTTTATTGTAAGCTTGAGTTATTATTTAACATTTTTATCCTTCTTTTTTTTAATTCCTCCTCCTCTTGCACTTTAATTTTCAATTCTACCTATGCAATTTGTGCTTTACTTGTTCCTTCTCAACCTACATCTTCTACGCATGTTCTTCTTCTATTTTTCTATTATACTAGGGCCATAGCCTTGGCTTGTTCTTATGTATCATATGCCTATTTTTTACATAGGGGTTCATCTTATTCTTCCTTCTTCTTCTTCATGGCTTCCTCTACTTTTTGTTGTGTTTGTTTCATAGCTTCCATGGCCTGTTATGTTTGGGGAACTACATCTTATTTCTAGCATTATTCTTCCCCTACTTTAGTATTATCAAGTTCAACTTCCTTTTCCTTCTATGATTTCTCCTCTTGTGATTTATAGCCTGCATCATAGCTTCTTGGGCCTTCTTATCCACATCTATGGCCTTTTTTTGAACATCCTCTACATTTTTGGCCTTTTGTGTAGCCTTGACTTCTTCAATTTATTGACTGCCTTATTGTTGTTGAGTTTGTTCCTTTTATCCCTTCTTATCATCCTTACTCATCATTATACTATATGAGATGCTTCTTCCCTAGAGGCTTATTGTTCTTCTTCTATGGCTTACTCAGGTTGGAGGTATTTGACCTCCTGTGCATGTGGTGATGATGGAGAATCACTTGGTTAGATTTATATACTAGAAACCTATGCCTTATTTTATCTAAGGGTGACCAATCTGCATTTAGGTAGTGCTTAAGTAGAGAAACATGTAGGTTATTCTTCTTATACAGTGGTTGATCATCCCAATGTGTGCTATTCAAGTGTAAGGGTGACCCTATCCTCCTACCTAATTCATGGTCTATGCATGAGTGATTCTAGTGGGATTTCTAGAAGGGGTGAAAATATATCCTTAGATATGAAGGTAGGATAAGGTTATGACTTGTAAAAATCAATCTTTCACTGTAGTTTCTCTACTTATTTTCACATGGTATCAATGATAATGGATGGTGGGCAAGATGGAAGGTCCACCCATAGTTCTATAAGAAATTAATTTTATACTTGAACCATGCATATAGACTTTTAGAATAAGAATTCGTTATCATCATCTCAGTTATAGAAGTCTCCATCCATATCTACAATCATTATTTGGTAGACTTCTTGTTTATCCATCCCCATTTGTGGAAGTTCACAAGATCTTGTGATCTAGGGAACCTTCAGATTGTCTAACCAAGTTGTCATTCTTCATGTCTTAAAATTCAAAAGAGAGGATGCAGGTTCATGTTCTATAAAAATATTGCACTTTCCATTTTATGACTAGAAATTGGTGGCTTCTTTTGGTTGTTGCATTGTGGGGATAGTTGTACCAAATGGTATGGTCTATAGTGGAGTTGCATACCTATCTATGAAATCTTTCTATTTAGCAACTTCTACTTACACCATGTCCATGGTGACAAAGAATGGAAGTGGTACAAAGGGTGACCATGACAACTTATGAATATTTATGAATACACTCTTGGGTAGTAAAGTGATAGTTGTGTATTGGCCCAAATACTACATGATGTATGGTAGCACCTAGAGATGTGTGCAATTAGTTATAGACTATCCTCCCATCATTCTTTGAATTTTACATTATGTATTAGGGATCCACACTTAGGTGTCCATATGAGATAGGGGAATTTTAATGTTGGCCAATAATCTATGTCAAGGTATACTTCTCCCTTTGGGTACTTATATTATGTGAATAAGAGTAGGAATATGAGGAATTAGTATTGAAATGTCTACTTTAAAAAGGTGTGACAATTATTAATGTTGGTGAGTAGCTATTGAATGAAGCACTCCAACTAGTTAAATTTATTTTTCCTATGGATCATATGATAAGAAATGTCCAAGACTCCTTTTGGGATTTATTTTATAGACTTGGTTATCTTCTAGAACCTCCTTGTGATGCATCCAATGAGGATCCACACTAGATATCATGGATTTATTTAATTGGTATCCTTATAGAGATATGAACATATAAATCTTGGAATTATTGTAGAATATGGGGTGTTCTCATATTTGATGGAGATAGGAAATCTTCTTACATAGGCATGCCCAAATCTTGAGCCATGGCTTCTGTGTTGATGAAAATGGTAACGTCTGGACCAATATATATATTTCCATCATTATATCGGTAATCTCCCCCAAGTTACCAAAGGATAGCATTAAAAGTAGGTTATTGACATCTATGTTTTGGAGGTAGTGGGGAGCTACAAGAGTGAGTGGTTGTGCAACATTGAAATGGTATAGATGATATAACTTTTGTTGTACTACTCAAAAAAAGTTGAATGGATTTGGATCATTGAACTTAGTCTACCAGAGAGTCATATCGATATTTATTGATTATTTTTGTGTGTCATTGAGTCCCCTAATTATCTATGATGTATCCATGATTCTTAAATTATGGACTTGAAACTTTGGTGGCTATTTATGCAATAAGACTAGCTCAATTCTTTGAATTTTTAGGTTGTAAAAATATGTGCAAGAATGAAATGCTGACTTGGTTTTTGAACTTGGCCTTTATATATTTCATGCCTATTCGACTATGCATAAATGTTGTGCTTAGCTATCCATCTGACATGAACGCCATGGTTGATGTGGTAAATCTTATTCGATTTGACAATTATGACAATTAATCATTAGCACATGTGTGGATATTTGCCATTATGCTCTTTGATATTCACATGGGGGTATGAGTGGATGATGTTGATGGGCCATTGATTTTTTAAATATTAAGTAAATTAAACATTGTATTTGGTATTTACTTCTGGTGGATGACCATTATATGAGGGAGATCTTGTTGATATGACTTGTTCATGCCTGTCCCAGACTTAATTTTTTTCATTCACTCTTATTGACATCCACTATTTCACACATGGATTCTCCTATGAAAAAATGGTTCATGATATGCCTAACATCTTGGTTTTCAAATGACAGTTAATATATCATATACAAACACATATAGATAGAAAAAGAGACATAAAAAAAACATGCAAAAAGGGGAATTTTATTCTACTTGGTGTTACTCAACACCCACTCACTTAATAAAATGAGATCAATTTAACTATTGGTGGTATGGCTTAAGCCTAAAACCATTTACACACCCTAGTAAAATGGTTCCCTAAAGATCTCTCAAAACCATGGTTTATTGATGTGATAGTTAATGTATAACATAATGCCCTTTCCATCAAATCTGTAACTATCATATAATAACACTAGTTGATCCTAATGAAATTCCTTATGGTGAAAATTATTATCATGGCATGCTTTCTAGATCTACTTGTGAAATTCCTACATTCATGATGATTTACAGATATACTCATCTATCCTATTCAATTTGAGAAGTCTATTGGTGAGAGACTCACAATACCCTAGTTGCATGACCATTGCAATGAATAGATTGGGTACTAAGTATTCCATTAGCCTAACATATTCAATCCCATAGACCAAATGGAATATAGTAAACCCTATGGCTCTCTTATAGTGCATATTATATGTCCACATAATCACATGAATGTGATCTTCCCAATCATCCCTTTTGACATTGTCTATCTTTGTCAACATTTTTTCCAACACTTTCTTGGAAGCTTAATCTTCACCATGTGCTTGTAGATGTTACATAGTGATTTTATGATGATAAATAATAAATTAATTAGTAATAAACTTGATGGTGTTGTTTAAGAAGTGTGTACCCTGATCACTGATGATCTTGATGATAATGTTGTCATAGATAAACTATGTTGCATCCTTCACACCACAGCTGGGTGTCACAACAACTTCAACCTATTTAGTAAAATAGTCAGTCTTAGTTATAATATACCTTACTTTACTAAATTTAATCAATGTATTTATTAGTTTGACAAAGTTAATGCCCTTTGTTTAAAAGGTTTCTCAGCTCATAAAGGTTGTAAAGGCATTTCATCTTTTTGTAGTGGTTTACCCATACATTGGTAGACATCATAGTGTTGCACTACTTTGTGTGCATCCTAGAAACGATTTGGTCACCATAACCCACTATGTAACAAATTCCTGGTAGTAGCTTATATATAAAATGTCCTCTTACTATGTCTTGGTGTGCCTCTTATAAGAGTTTAGGTCATTCATGTTATAGAACAACATTTTGTAGTACTTCATCTTCCTTGAATGATACATAAGCCCATTGATGATGGTGTATGGCAAAGATTTGGTGACAAACTTATTGTCTCATTATTGATAGTGCACATGAAATATTCCTTGTTTGATGAAGTTGGTAATCACTTCAAAAAATTTATAGATCACAAAAACATGAAAGAGATGAGGATCAAGAGAGTCTTCTTATAATTCTTCTAGTTATTTGCCATTAGGAATGCAGTTGAGATGATCTAGTCCCACATTTTCTCTCCTTATCTTGACATTAATGTAAAATTATAACTCTTGAAATAACATCAACCACATAGAGATGCATCCTCCTAACATTGACTTATTGATAAGGTATAACAAATCTGGATGATTAGTGAAAACTTTGAATGGTGTCACAATAAGATAGTGCCAATTTTTTTGTAATACAAGCACTATAATGATTTCTTCTCATTTAGTTGTTGTATAGTTCTTTTCTATGTTAGACAGTTTCTAGCTTGTAAAATGAATGGGATGGTCAAGTCCACCATCTCTTGGTTGTGTAATCAAAACAATGACTGTGATACCTAAAGCATCAATGTGCATGTGAAATGGCTTGTTCCAATATGGAAAGATGAGGATGGGCATACTAACCAATCTCTACTTCAACTCAATAAAGGCTACTTGGCACTCTGAAGTACATAAAAACTTCACAATTTTTACATAGTAAAGATTACAATGGAGATGAAATGGTTACATATTGTTTGATAAAATTTTGATTGTAACATATATGGCCCAATAAAGATTGCACTTCCATGGAGCTGACTGGTGGAAGCATACTCAGAATGACTATAGTTTTGGCTTGGTCTACCAAAATTACTTCACTATATACTACATGACGTAGAAAGACACTAAAGGGTGTAAATAATAGACATTTCATTAAATTCAGAGTAATATGTGAGCTCAATAGCATTCTAACATGAGGTAAAACTTATAAAAATATTCCTTAAATAAGGAAAATACTACCCAATCATCAAGATAGACTTCACAGAATTCATGAATGAAGTCTTTGAATGCAGTCACCAATGTGTGAGAGAACACCATAGGTGTATTTTCTAGGCCAAAAGGTAATACCTTGCATGCAAAGGATCCCCATTCTATGGCAAAAGTTTTTTTTGGATTTGTCTTCTTCTACGATGGGCATTTGATGATAGCTACTAAAAACATCTATGAAAAAATATACTTTATGTCCTAAAACAAATTTTAAAACTTCATCTAAGAAGGGAATCAGGAATGGATCATTTACACATGCATCATTCAAAATGTGACAATCCCCACATACTCTTATTTTGCCTATTTTATTATGTTACACTACTATGGGACTTACCTAATCTACCTTTTCTATAGGATATATTATACCTATATCCTTCATTGTATTGAGTTCATCCTTCACTTTCAACTTCATGTTTGGATTCAGCTTGTGTGGCCAATTTTTTTTAGGTCATGTGCACTCTTGGAGTTCGATATGCATTTCACCAAGAGATGGATCAACTCCTCAGACCTATAAAAATTTAGTGGGAAAGACATCTTGAAAATCTCTCAATATTTTCATAACTTCAAAAAATTTAGCTTCTATCCAATAATCATCTATATGCACCAATTTGGGAACCTCCTCAGTTATAATGTTTGATACATGCTTTTTAATGGGCTACTAGTAAATCTTGCACTTTTATTCATCATTATATTCTTATATCATTTGTTTCCCTTCTTGTTGTTGAATTTTTATGATATAGATTTTGTTTTCTTCATTAGGTTCTACACTAAGGTCCTTTAGTGGTTTTGCTAGCCATTTAGGTTCAAATAAATAAATCAAATTGATATCACCATCAAAATCAAAATCTTTAATGTCCTCTTCTTCATCTTGTATTTAGTGGCATGGTTGCATAAGAGATTATTCTTCTTTTTTGGTAGCTTTGTATCTTTATAATGCCAAATTAAGACCAGAATCTACATTCTTTTGCATAGTAGATTCTATCATGGTGCTTCTATCTTCAATGCACCCATGGCATAGGAAATGTTTGATTTTCAAGAGTGCATTGTAAACTAGAGGGTTTCATCTTCAAATACAAACATCTATATGAAATCACTTTGCACCTATGCCCAGTGCTTTATATCCCTCTTATGCTCTTTATGCATATACCATGCTGATGGTAATGGAGCAAATGTATAATGAAAGATGTGAATTGAGTATTTAGGTGCCACATGTTCTTCAGTCTTGACTTTAACACATTTATGAATATGAATTTTAGGACACTCACCTTCTTGGAATAAATGCCAATTTCTCTTGATGACCTATGGTAATTAGAACATATTAATCATGAGATCATATGCATCATCCCACTTAACCTGATAATTTCTATGAATTGCTCACCATGTTGCTACAACTACCTTTAGAGCATAATTTAGAGCACTAACCCACTAACTGATGGTGGGTACATGAACTTGTAAGCACATAATGAACTGATTGATTTCCTTAGTCACATATTATATAGGAAGATTTATTTCATGTACAAAGACCATTCATATACGTTAGAGTTCATGATCACCTTGAGCCTAGTTGAGTAGGTGTGTTTTTGAGTCTCCACTAACAAATGAAGCTATTTCCTAAGACAAATTTACTTATATGGCTATCTCTATATAATCCTACATATGATCATCTACTTGATAGAGGAAGTTGAATTTTGAATGAATATGGGATTTTATAGACATAGACGCACAATCTTCTATGAAAAACTAGGTTACCAACAAATAACTATTGATTTGGTCCTTCATTGTTTAGATATGTTCAATTGTTAAGTGAGTAAGTATTATACTTGAGTTTTAGTATGCTCATACAAGAAGTTGAACTTATATATGCATAGATATTATGGGTTTTCCTTAGTGTTTACCTTCATCTAATTGGTTTCTTGCATGGCATATGGAGAATCTAGTTTAGTCCAAATGGTAAGGTTTGTATGATCTGTTTAGAGGAATGGAGACAACCTTATCTCCTTGATGTGCCTCCAATTGATTTTACACCATGTTGATAGTCATCTAGCCACCATATGACCATTTCTGGTAAGTTAGTGAAGGATATTGTGTTGCTACTATCTTCATATCAATGACTTCAAAGTCACCTTATAGGGTCAGTTCTACTACTTTGATATTAACATATTCAAATTTTCTAATAGGTTAAACTCTTCCATAGTCATCTAATCTTAAAGTTACTAGGCTATAGTTTAGAACTGGTAGTCTAATGTCCTCCCATGTAGACCTAAGAATCATGTTGAATATGATACCAAAATCAAAGATAGTATTTGGAATCTCATAACTTGCAACCTCAATGTTGATTCATGCATCTACATCCCAGGGATTCTTTGTTTTGACATACCAAACCATATTTTCTATCTTTTGTTGGCCCACTACGCACACTCCACTAGAGTATGTAGTAGGTTTTTGATATTATGTGAGATCTCTTCATTGCGTAGTATGCTTAAAAGTTTTAGAAGATCTGTTAGTACAATGATAATTCCATCTTGATGCATAATGTGCATGATCTGGCCATATATTTGGGCATCTATTGATGTAACATATCCTTCAATAGTGTCTTGATGTTGTCTATTTTTCAACATCACATAGATTCATACATGAGTCCCTTTTCTATAACTTGGTTTAGGTATTTTTCCTATTTGAATTTTTGGATTCCCTAATCCTGAGGTGTTTCTAGAGGAGGAAGAACTCTTTTTGCATGTTGATTTTGTGTAATGGAATTCAGGAAGGCATCCTCCTTAGGATGCACACTTACGATATTCATGTTTCTAATGGCCTTATCCTTTATTTGCTTTTCCAAGATAGGACAATATTCTATCTTGTGTTGGTCATATATTCTATAGTATACATAGTAAGACTGTCATTGAGGATTTAATGGTAAATCTCATTGTACATGATTTTACTCTCCACATAAGTATCATTTCAAAATAGGTCATTAATATTTATTTCCTCTACCACCTTGGTAACCTCCTCTATACCCACCCATAGATCCTCCTCTATTTGAATGATAACCTCCTCTATAGCCTCCTTGTTGATACAGTGTTCCAATTTTGAATTATTGTTGCATAATTGGTGGGGTCCAACTCATATACTACTATTGTGTCATGGTTGAGATCTAGGGTACTACATACTATTATTAAAGAGATGGTGGTGTCCAAATCAATGAAGGATGGGTCCAACCATCTAGACCTTGAGGTTGGGATTGTGGTGAACTAGGAATCCATTATGGACTTGCTTGGGTCACAAAACCTTTATCGACCTATGAGCCTATAATCATTTTCTTCATTGAGGAATTTGATGCACAGTGACAGTGAATACATTTTTGGTTATGCATTATTTGATATCATGCAAATCCCTACAATTATTTTCATCATGATTGTGTGACTTAGAGAAATTACAATACAAATTCTATGCATTCTTGACATACTATTTCAAGAGATGGAAATAAGTTATTTCATGCCCTAATACATGACAAATTTCAAAAACTTGTCTTATCTCAATACAATTAATCCTATGATGTCCTTCTTTCCCACACTCCATACACCATAAATTCAAATTAGATTTATCTACCTATGATATTGCTTCATTATCTTCATAAGAGATTCTAGTATGTTTTCAATTTTTGAATTGGCAATCAGATCTTCTCCATAGTCTTCAATCTACTCTACTCTCAGAGCAACAGTTCTAAAATCTACTTTTGTATCATATTGAGTCTGTGTAGTGGTAAAATTGATTCTGAAGTGCAATCCTTCAATGTACCACACAACTTTATATTTATTTGTTAAGGAAATTCCACCTTATTCATAACATCAAAGAATCTACGGTCATAATGATAGATGGATTCTCCTAACTTCTACCTTATTTTCTTAAAGTCCTTAATAGTCAAAATTGTAAAATTATTTATTTTGAACTCTATGATGAGCCATTCCTTAAATTATTGTAGAGTTGCCCACTAAATGTCTCTATAGTATATGAACTAAATTTATCTTCTAGTTAGTGCCCCTACTACCTCACACTTCTATATAGCTTCATCAGTAATGCCCTTAGCTTGCCATCTCATTTCAAAGGTTAGCATGTAATGTTCAGGGTTCGTAGATCCATCATACATTGCTAGGTTTATAAATCCACCTATATGAGCCATTATGTAAAATAGTATTGAAAGTATCTACTACATAGTTATTACAAGAGGAAGTTACATTTTGAGAGATTTTTCCTACATACTACTAAGATCTATCTACACATTAAATAATAAATGTGCGTACTTTGTTTTTATGCATTTTCTTATTTTCTTTGCTTGGTTTCAACAAGTCTTATGGCCTTCACAGACTTTGGAATTTATTTTATTTCAATTTTGATACCCCAATTATGCACTTGCTCTGAAAATGGACCTTCAAAACTATTATCTTCATGTCTGCTTGGCTAAAAACTTATATTGGAATATAATAAATTGGGCTACAAGGGTGTGTGCTCTTTTGATGAATGATTCTTTCCTATGACTTCTTATTCTTATATGCTTGGACTTGTGATAAATTTTTGATTGTGTTCTACTTCTTTTCTAAATTATACATGTCCTTTTGATAATACCCTTTATTGTAGCTACGCACTACATCTATCATCTAACTGATCTACTTATACAATATTCTTGCCTTCTTCAAATATCTCTTCTTCATCTCATCCTTATTCACTTATTTTTGTTTATCAGTATTCATCATCTTACTTGTTTATTATTCATCTCTTTAATCGATCTCATCATGTCTTCTTAATTTCTCATCATCTAGTTTGATAATACTCTTACCTCTACTTGCAACTACCTAGGTATTCTATTTATTCCATCTATTCTATTATCACAATTCATGTTCTAAATCCATATTTTTCTTCTAACTCTTCTTTCTTCATATATACATTATGTATTCAAGTTCAAGCCTTATCTAATCATATATTCATCATTCACTATCATGTCACACACAATTCCATACACTCAAAGTGACTATTCTATATTGGCCAGAGTAGGCACCATGGCCTTGTCCACAACCAACATCTTCACAAGGAGAGGTAGTCACTGCATAAATTTCCCTATAATTCCTTAGATAAAAAATTCTTATGTATCTTAGAAAGCTATGTATCCTTTTACTGTAAACTCGATGATGTATCTATCTATGGTGGTAGCAACCCAATAATCTATTTCCCTTATGTAGTTAATTTCTAATTTCTACAATCGATCTATCTTCTCTTTAGTCTAGATGATTATTTCTTTCATTCTTGGGTTAAATAAATAGTATTCCAATTGATCTAACCAATTAGATAGTAATTCATGCAAATCAAAATATTTCATAAATATCTCCATAGATATGGTCTTGAATTATTTCTTTTATGGTAATACCAGTTCATTTGGATTCTTCTTCTATGAAATTACATACTTTTTGGTCTAACCATGTCTCAATATCTCTTTGCCCTAGTAACCATCTTATCATAGTTTCCTCTAGAAGGAGTGTTTCCATGATCACCACACCATTTTTATTAGAGGTTCCTAAAGTATTAGAACATGCTAAGGATGAGGATAGCTAAGTTTTACTTTAGTGTGCATGATAGTGCAGAGAATTCATACACAAGGAGGGAAAACAAAAGCATAATGAAGATGAATTATTGTGTGTTAAGTAGGATTTTTTTTAATATTGTAAATGTTAAGTAGGAATTAGGAACAACCAGTAAGTCATTAACATTTATAGAGTATTTAGATTAAATTAGACATAAATAAGGTAAATATTATACATGAGAATGCACACAAGGAAAAAAGTAAAAAACACAACAGGTAACCATAACCAAATAGTCTTTATTGATCTCTTGAAAGGTCAAACTCTCTTATTGATAAAAATACAAGTATATATATATAGACATTTGCAGTCTATGATTGTTCATTTTCTTCTCGTACATGGTGCCAAAAGTGGAGTCTATTCATATTCTAACCTATTACAAGTCTTGGATATAGGACAAAATAGACATATATCTGAGAAAATGAGTACATAATGCACGAATACAGATAAATATCCTATGCACCTTTATTATTTGATTTATTCTCCAAACATATTATTAGATATAGAAGATGTTTACTTGGATGAGGATGGATTGTACTCTAATTAAAAAGTAGTGTACTATTTATAATATTGTATAAAATTTTATATATGTGGATATTAGTTACTTTGGTATATTTGAATATGTTAAAATTGTATTGAATTGGCATATTCGACTTTAAACTTAATGTGTTTATTTTAATTTCAAATGTTATAATTTTAGTAGTGTTGTCAGGGGATCTATAGCTCTACCAATTAGAGCACAATTGATTACTTTCTTATATGCAATTAAACACGGAATTATACCAGAATGATAAAGTAGCTAGAAACTTGAGACAACAAAGAATTTGAGAGACAATACACACTCTTGTATTAAATACTACTAGAAGAAAATACAATAAGGAAGATGCCACTTCTTCCTCCACCTCAAAGGCTTGCCAAACCTCAAGACCTTCTTCCCTCTCTCTCTTGCTCAACACAACAACTCTAAAGCCTGAGTTGCTATCCCTCCTTGAATGCTTCAACTGATCTCCTTGACCTTGCTAGCTTCAATGCCTTTACTTGCCTTAGAATTTTTATTTATAATACATGCCTTATGGGTCTATAAATAAGATCCCATGCTTACAAAAATAGAAGTCTGACTACTAAAATTAGACACACAGCCCGCAACTTAAATTAGCCCCTTAGCATGCAAACACTCGGTTCAACTAATTGACTGTTCATCAACAACAGTTCTAAAAATACACAGGCGACCGATGCTGGTCCCTGCTGGTCTGGTTCTGCCGACATTGGCTGACTTCTTGTCGTCGCCGGTCTCCTTCTCCACTGCACTTGACCGACGTCGGTCATACTGCCGACGCCGGTGGCTCTGGTTCTTCAGCATCCTTCCTTCTAGTGTTTGCAAACATTTGAAACTTTTAGCTCCATACCACAACAATCTCCCACTTAGAGATAAACAGCTGCAACTTGTACCTGTACCTATACACCATCTATTTTGTTCCTTAGGCTCTGTATCCCTCTTCAATGTCACTCTTGAAGACCAACCACCACGTAAACCTGTGATGCAATACCTGTATCTTATGCCACAAGAATTTTGCTGCTCCCAAATTCTCCATGACATACTTCTGAACCAACTCTACCCTTAGCTCAGAAAACTCCCTGTATATGAAACCCTGCAACAAGTAACACAATACAATAACAGGATAATGTAGCTAATATTATCCAACCTGGTAAAGATAAAATACAATGGTCAAACCTCCATTGTTCTACAGCATAATCAAGACTATATACCATAGCCTTCTGTCTCATGTATCCATCCACTCTCTTCTCTAAAATGGGAATCCATCCCTCTATCCAGTGCTTTCTTCTAGCTGACAACACTACCAACAAATACCTGTTTGGTTCTCCAAGGACTCACACTCCTTATCCATGCCAAGCTCCCACTGTTTCTGGATTCTACCTGCATTGCTTCTTCCATCTTCCTAGTTCATGACTATTAGTAAGCAATATAAAGAAGGTGAACAACGAATATGAGGTTCACATACCTTTCCTGACCTCCACATGGGTGTTTGAGACTTAGTAATTCACCCAACATCTGTTCCAGTGACCAATCTAGGCCATCTCCCAGTCTGCTTCCGACCGATGTCAGTTTCCTGCACTGATCCTGACTGCCGACATCGTTTCCCTGGCTGACACCGGTGTCCCTCCTGCTGACATCGATCCTTATGACCAACATCAGACTTCTCCTGTCCAACCTACCGACCCTGCTAGTCTACACATGACCGATGTCGGTATCTGGATGACTGACGTCGGTGCCAAGCTACTGACATCGGTGTCTGTGTGTTCCTGTAAGTGATGAAATTTTCATCCGTGAGCTCTTCTTGGATCAAACCTCTATCCATGTTGCCCTGCTCAGACTTATTCAGCCCCTGTGACTGATCTTTGTCCTTCATCTCCTCCATAAACACCAAGGCTTCTTTGTTCTTGTCAAAGGCATCAAATTTCCTCTTTCTGCAATGAACTGTATCTATGCACATACCTTTTGAATCAAGAACTTCCATTCCCTTCTTGTTCTTGTGACCAAGCCTATTAGGCCACATCTTCGAATCTACACTAGAAGTGGAATCAGTAATACAAGTAGACAGATAAAGAGTATCTACTTTCTTACCTCTTGCTAGAACAAGTGCTCCCTTGGTAACCTTCCAAGAATCCGCTGTGAGGGTTATTGTGCATCCCTCATCTCCCAACCTTCCTACAGAAATCAGACTCTGCTTCAGAATTGGAACATGCATGACCTCTTTCAACACCCACGTGTTGTCAATCTGCAATCTCAGCTGCACTTTTCCTTTGCCAACTATCTGACAAGGCATACCATCCCCTAAATAAAGAACTCCAAAGTTTCCCTGTTCATACTCGTAGAACAAATCTCTGTTTGGGGATGCATGAAAAGATGAACCAGAATCTAAAATCCATGATCCTACCTAACTATCTGAAGAAAGTATGAGAGCATCCTGCATCACAATATTTGCATCCTTTGCTTCTCCCATACCTGCATGTTGATTCTCTTTATCTCTCAACCAACACTCCTTTGTATGTCCTTTCTTTCCACAAAACCAGCAGGTAATACCTTTAGACTCGGATCTCCTTCCTGACCTTGATTTCCCTTGCTCAACCTTCTCCCTTTGCCTTTCCCTACTTTTTGCACTTAGAGCATTCCCTGATGATTCACCTGTGCTTCTCCTGCGTATTTCTTCATTCAAGATCACACTCACAACATCATCAACTTTTAAGATTTTAGAAGCAGATGCATAATTACTTACTGCCATAACCATACCGTCCCAACTTTCAGGCAAAGAACATAAAATCAAGAGAGCCTTTACCTCATCATCAAAAGCAATATTGACTGAAGCTAATTGGTTTACCAAACCATGGAAATCACTGAGATGAGTATGTACCGATCCACCTTCCTGCATTTGCAAAGTAAATAGCTGCTTCATAAGATATACCTTATTAGAAGCAGAGGGCTTTTCGTATAAATTCACCAAGGACTTTATCAACTCTTTCGTTGTCTTGCACTGTGATAAGCTGGAAATCACAGATGATGCAAGGCTCAACCTTATGGAACCTAGAGCCTTCCGATCAAGAACGTTCCATTCTTCATCCTTCATATCTGTGGGCTTGCATGCAACCCCACCCAATGGTAAGTATAGATCTTTTTGATACAGATAGTCCTCAATCTGCATCCTCCAATGTTGATAATTCTTTCCGTTAAACTTCTCCATTCGTAGCCTGCTTTCTTCTGCCATTGCTAAACTCCCACTCAATCAGAAAACCCTGTGAATGACCTGTAATCAAAAACAATACCCTGCTTCCTGCAAACCGTAGCTCTGATACCACTTGTCAGGGGATCTGTAGCTCTACCAATTAGAGCACAATTGATTACTTTCTTATATGCAATTAAACACGGAATTATACTAGAATGATAAAGTAGCTAGAAACTTGAGACAGCAAAGAATTTGAGAGACAATACACACTCTTGTATTAAATACTACTAGAAGAAAATACAATAAGGAAGATGCCACTTCTTCCTCCACCTTAAAGGCTTGCCACACCTCAAGACCTTCTTCCCTCTCTCTCTTGCTCAACACAACAACTCTAAAGCCTGAGTTGTTATCCCTCCTTAAATGCTTCAGCTGATCTCCTTGACCTTGCTAGCTTCAATGCCTTTACTTGCCTTAGAATTTTTATTTACAATACATGCCTTATGGGTCTATAAATAAGATCCCATGCTTACAAAAATAGAAGTCTGACTACTAAAATTAGACACACAGCCCGTGACTTAAATTAGCCCCTTAGCATGCAAACACTCAGTTCAACTAACTGACTGTTCATCAACAGCAGTTCTAAAAATACACAGGTGACCGACGCCGGTCCCTACTGGTCTGGTTCTGCTGATGTCGGCTGACTTCTTGCCATCGCTGGTCTCCTTCTCCACTGCACTTGACCGACGTCGGTCATACTGCCGACGTCGGTGGCTCTGGTTCTTCAGCATCCTTCCTTCTAGTGTTTGCAAACAGTTGAAGCTTTTAGCTCCACACCACAACAAGTGTAACATTTCAACGCATATATACACATAACATATAAATATATATGAGCCTTGAGTAATATCATGACCATATTAAAGGTAAAAGTAACAGTGAATTATATTGAGCAACTAATATATCTAAATAACTATGATCTGACTGTAGAACTATCTTAGTATCAATAACTGTAGTAGGAATGTATGTAATAGATGTCACACAAAGCTTTATTGGATATCACATTTTCATTTTTGATTATTGATTTCTTACATATATTAAAATTATACTATAATTTGTCTTAGTTTTATACATTGGATTTCACTATTGTTGAATTTATGATACAACATATATCTCATGATGTTGTTCTCTAAATGAATTTCTAGAAAAATGATGAGTAACCATTGGTTCCTTAATAGGAATGTCATGGGATAACACAATAATGGTTTAATTTTATCTATTAGAATGATTATAAGTATATTTATATGTCCTCTTAGTAAATGTAATAATATATTGGTCAACATACTACTCAATCTTACCTCAAAGTGTACAACAATCATTATCCTAATGACCGTTAATATGATGATAGTTCCAATAAGGTATTTTTGTTAATTTTTATAATCTATGTCATGGATGATAATGATTTTGAGAAATATTAATCATCCTTTCCTCCAACAAAGTCCTGAGAATGTCACAAGGCCTATATATAAATAATTTAAAATGTATGGGTTGTTTTGTTCCATGATATGCTTTAGTAATTGTAGAATTTAATTTATAAAGTGATTATTTTCCTTTATTTAACACTTTAACTTGGGGTTATGGTATAAAATTTTCTTTCAAATAAGGTGGATCATGTTCTTAAACAAGGTTGGATGAGTCTCATGGTAATAATTCAATATCAAAATATACCACTATATTTGGTTGTGTGGGACCTAATTTATTTCCAATGAAATAGTATCATAAAAATATGGTTAGAATGATTTATAGGTATGATAAAATAATTGTTCCTTAAGATGGAAAAGAAGACCTTTGCCAAAAATGTATTATGTCTCCAAATCTATGGTTTGGTAGATTAATGGTTACATACATGTCTTCAAATACAATAAATAATCACAAACTAGCTCTAGTTTTCCTTAATGTAATGATGGTAATCACTCATGTGTAATTTTTGGTCCCTTATTCTAAATAAAGTGCATAAGGAATACTTACTCTAACTCATCATATTTATGTAACAACCCACTAGGTAGTAAATGGTGAAACTAATTTAGTGCATCATCCTCTAAACTATTTGGAAATAATTATAACAATATCAAATTTCCATTTCAACCATTCATAGATTTTCTATAAGATTTGAGATGAAAATAAGGATCCCCATTTCCATTTAACTTAGAAATTTTTGGTATCTTTAAATCACATGGTAATGGTGTGTAAGAGATATTATGTGGTATAGGGTTATCATGGATAGTGTTCAAATTGACCCAGAATGGTAGGCCTTAATTTCTAATTTAATTTGATGTACTTTATGTTATAAAGTGCCCATAATATGCATTAAAGAGATAACCTCTTGTGAAGGCTTGTCAATATCTTGTAGTGGTCCATTTAATAATTGAATTTTATTCTTAATTTTGGCCATTGGTACACTATTTGAAATAGGAGGGGAAAGGATAGGAATAAAATATTCTTGAGGCATGATAAGTTTAAGATATTTGTTGGTAATTAATATGTCATTTGTTTATAAAGGTATATTACTTTCTATCAAAATAAAAAAATATTACTATCGGTCTTATTAATAGAATCAATATTCTCACGTATTTTATCTTTTGAAAGAAAACTACCACATTATCATGGGATGCAATTATATTATCATTACACAAAATAACATATGATTTATTATCTAACACAAAATCATTATCAACATGGGAAGATGGTAAAGGAGAAATAATAATAGGTGTATTAGGCACATTTTCTTCTTCATAATACACATAATAATCATTATTATTCCAATCTTCATCATTATCATAATATTTTTTACTTTTAGAATCAGAATTTTAAATAACCACACTTTCATTTACATTAAAAGAGGGTATAAGAGATTTTTTAACCCTAAAATGTGTTCTAGATTGGGTTTATCTAGAACATTAAAGGGGCATATAGAAATGAATAAGCACACATTTGATAATCAGATCTAAAATAGTCCAATTGGGTGCTAAACTTATGTATCAACATATACTAAATTTCTTATACTGATTTATGATAAAAATAGTAAGTAAAACTATGATAGATATATACATGAATAATAAGTAATGTATTTATCTTATTATAAAACTAATGTAGAACTAGATTCAGAATAGGTAGGAATTAGAATAGAATATGATTCTAGATATGATGTTTTTGGAACCATGGAAGCGAACACTAGCTTGGAATGTTTGCATTGTTGCTAATATCCAAACTTGGCATAAGTGTCCTATATGCAATACTTGCTGGAAAAGGATACAACCACCTAGATAATTTTGGGTTTGTCTTCTCCTTCACTTTTGTATATTCATATTTAGGTCATGGTCCATAGACACTAACATCTTAGATAAACATCAGGGTTGATACTAGTGTCCTACTCTGACATAAGTGTTTAGTGCCCTAAAGTCATCCAGTTTGCAAATTAAATGGATCCCAATGGGTTTCATAAGTGTTTTAATGTTATTTACTTCTCTAAAAGGATTGATATAAATACAAGATTAACCCTCATTCATTCCTCACCCAACATAGACCAAGAAAACTTATCGAACCATTCTATCAAGAATTCAATTAAAAAAAGACTCCCTATTTTCTCCTATTTACATATCAATCATAAGTAACACACATCTACAAGTATGAATTACTGGAGGAGCAACCCAAGAGCCATATTATCCATGTTACAAGTTAGGTCACTATTTTACTTATTTATAACATATTTTGTGACTCACACACAAGACAACAAATAGGTGAGAACTACATTAGTCTAAGGCCCTCTTAAGAGTATTGAATATGTAGGTAATGTTCATTGATAGAAGGGTTAAAAACCTTAGTTATTAATTTTCATAGTGACCTTTGGGGAAATGGGTTAGTGGGCACACAGTGTCAAATTGACCCCAAAGACCCTTCTATCAATGAGCACTACCTACATAGTCAATACTCTTAAGAGGGCCTCAGACTAATGTAGTTATCACCTATTTGTTGTCTTGTGTGTGAGTCATGAAATATATTATAAACAAGTAAAATAGTGACCTAACATGTAACATGGAGAATATGGCTCTTGGGTTTCTCCTCTAGTAATTCATACTTGTAGATGTGTGTTACTTATGATTGATATGTAAATAGGAGAAAATAGGGAATCTTTTCTTAATTGAATGCTTGATAGTATGGTTCGATAAGTTTCCTTGGTCTATGTTGGGTGAGGAATGAATGAGGGTTAATCTTGTATTTATATCAATCCTTTTAGAGAAGTAAGTAACATTAAAGCACTTAAGAAACCCATTGGGATACATTTAATTTGCAAACTAGATGACTTTAAGGCACTAAATACTTATGTCAGAGTAGGACACTAGTATCAACCTTGATGTTTATCCAAGATGTTAGTGTTTAAGGAGAATAAAATTAGGTATAGACTCAAAACATGCATAGGTGGAAGATAATTAGGTTTTAAGCATCTGGGTAAGATATAATATATAGGCCGTCAACATAAGAATTGTTACACTAAGAGATAGGCCAAGGGGTACACGATAGAGCAGATGCAAGACTTAAGAAAATTGGAAAGGTCTAGAATAGAGAGGAATAACCAACTTTTAAGTTTTTAGAGTGTAAAATATTGAGGTGCTACATAATTTAAAAATAATGTCTAGATCCCCCACCCTTTAATCTAGTAATGAAAATTCTAGTTTAAAGGAAAGGAATGCATACATGGGTGTGAATAACACACCTTGTCTTTTCTTGAGTCCAACTTGAGTGCTTCATTAGTGATTTACCTACAACAAGATCATGTTATAATACATAATTAGTGAATATAATCTAGAATTGAAAGTATTGAAAAGATGAAAATTGAAAGAACAAGGTTTATGAGTACACCTGTGTGTTGATGCAATCATTGTGCCTATTAGCAAGTGGATTTAATAGA
>JARHVA010008855.1:282500-312500 GCA_037957365.1 Torreya grandis
TGGTTTTATCCAATAGGGATGTATGGAGTAATAACCATTTACATGATCATCCATTTTTGTTTTACCCTTATCTAGATTCAGTTCTATATTTTATACAAAAGGATTTGGTTTATATGTGCTAGGACATATAGGTTTAAATATGTTGTGTGATATGCCATCAAGTGTATCAAATTTTAAAATTTTCATTTTTCATCTCTCATATCATAAACCATATCATCATCACTATCATAATAATCTAAAACATGGTCATATTTATGTTCAGTATTGACCAATAAAGGAAGTTGAAATGGTGGGTGCTCTTGTGGTTTTATTGGCTCCTTTAGTAATGGTTCTTGGTATTGATGTGAAGCTATGTGTACCTCAATATTTAGTGCATTATTTATATCTAGAGATAAATGAGAAATTGTACATAACTCACCTATTTCATATGTGTGTAGTTGGTCAAGAGGAGTGCATTGTTTAGGTGATACCACTATAGGGATGCCTTCAATTTAGGAATGTATTGGTTTCATCAAATGTTTAATCCTAAAATGTGTTTTAGATTGGGTTTATCTAGAACATTAAAGGTGCATATATAAATTAATAAGCACAAGGGTGATAATCAAATCTATAATAAGTTAATTGGGTGTTAAACTCAGATATAAACATATACTAATTTTTTTATTTTGAGTTACGCTAAAAATAGTAAGTACAATTATGATAGATATAGAAATGACAAATAAGTAATTTACTTAGCTTGTTTTGATGCTTATGTAGTTCTAGATATAGAACAAGTAGGCATCAAACTAGAAGATGATTCTATAACAATCATCATATTTTAGATTGGATTCTTTTGAAGCCACAGACACTAGCATCGGCCTAGAATAGTTGTATTGATGCTACTTTCTGAACTCATTGTAAGTGTCATATATAGAATAGCTAATGGAAAAGGATGCAACCAACTAGATTATTTTGGGTTCGTCTTTGATTTCATTTTGGTGTATTCAAATTTGCATCATCGACTATTGTTCCTTATGAATTTGTAAAACCCTAATTCTTCATATTCATAGTGACCTTGGGTAAAAATGGGTTAGTGGGCACACAATGTCAAGTTAACCCAAAATAACCCTTTATTAATTAGTGCTACCTATATAGGCAATAATCTAAAGAGGCCCTTAGATGATTGATGTAGTTTTCCCATACATGTTATCTTGTGTGTGAATCATGAAATATGTGATAAGAGAATACAAAAATGACCTAGATGTAACTTGAAAAATATATATCTTGGGATGATCCTTCAATACTTTAGAATTATATATGTGTTGTCCTCATGATTGATATGTAAATAGGAGAAAACAAGGAAGTTATGGTTAATTAAATCCTTGATAAAATGATTTGATAAGTTGCATTGGTTTGTGCTAGGTGAGGAATGAATGAGGATTGATCTTGTATTTATATCAATCCATTTGGATAAGTGAATCACATTAAATAACTTAAGCCAATCATTGGTATACATTTCATTTTCAAATTGGATGACTTTATGGTACTAGACACTTGCGTTAGAGTGGGACACCAACATTGACATAGATGTCTATCCAAAGAGTAGGGAAGTAGGTACAGACTTAAAACTTGCCAAGGTGGAAGATAAGTAGGTTTTAAACATTTTAGACAAGATAAAAGGTCTAATTCATCAACATAAGACTGGTCAGTCTAAGAGATAGGTTAATGGGGCACAAGATGGAGTAGATATGAGACTTATGAAAGTTAGAAAGATTTAGAAGAGAAGACCAACCAAGGATTGAGTTTTCAAAGTGTACAAAACTAAGGTTTTATATAATTCATAAATAGTGTCTACAAGGATATATTTTTATTTTCTATTTTATGCACATTATCATTACATGGGATAGAAGTTGGATCCTATATTTAATTATTTACATTCAAAATTGAAACATTCATATTTTCATCAAAAGGATAAATAATTTTATTTTTTGCCTTGTTTAAAGTGTCATTATATCCAAAAGAGATACTAGATTCATTATGAAAATTTTAAATAAAAAATGTTTCATTGTCATAAGGAGAAGGTATATTAGATGCATTCATAGTTTAATTTTTTCTCACAACATAACAATAAGTAATAGGAATGAAATCATTACTTATATTACAAATATTTCAATTGGAATCAATTGCATTTTCTGAAGGGGAGGAAGGGGAAGAAATATTTGCATTTTATACCTTGTCTAAAGTATCATCATATGTAAGAGGAACACACTTTTCATTTACATTATCAACATTTGAAATAACAACATGTTCACTATTAAGAGAAGAAGGTATGAGAGATGTATTTGTATGTTCCATAGGCATAACATTGTCATATGTAAATGGAATATTAATATAAGTAAAACACAAGTTTTATATGCATAATTTTCATTTCTTCATGCAATGGAATTTAATTTTTATTTTCTTTCTATTTGAAATTCAAAAAAGAGGCATGGAAAAGGGTTTTGATAACCTAGGAGTATTATCAAAAAATGTATCACCAATAAGAGGCTCTTTTAGAGTTATATTGTTAGTTTTTTCTCTTGACTTGGTATAGATACAATAGAATAAGTAGGGGAAGAAAATGCATCGATATTAATTTTCTTAAAAACTTGACCATCATTTACATAATACTTATCATAAGCATCATGGAAAAAGAATCGTTATCATCATTATATATATATATATATATATATATATATATATATATATATATATATATATATATATATATATATATATATATATATATATATATATATATATATATATTGATGATTGTGATTAGTATTTGGCAAAAAGTATTGGTAGTTTATCCATCCTTTTTTATAATTATAAAGAATGCCTATGAATGCATAAACTAGATGAAGGGTAAGATATTCCTCATTGGTAATTTTAAATTTTCTAAATATTAAAATGAGAAAAAGAGGATAAATAGAAACTAATACTAACACAGTCTAACAAGCTAGATTATATTCGTAATTCACATGAAATTCTATTTCATGATTAAATTTTGAGAGAAATAAAACATTAAAATATAAAATCCAAAATGGTTGTTCACTTCACATTCTAATTTTGACTCTTCCCATTCCTATGGCAATACATAAACTTATTAGAAAAAGACAAAATCTAGACACCTAGGATTAACAACTATATACAATATTGTTACATCTCCACTTAATATGTATGGGTCTTTTAAAGACCAAGAATTTCTTTGAATGTTTTAATTTTTTATCATCCAAGTTTTTTTGTTAGGATGTCTATCAGTTGTTCTGTTATAGGGCAATGTTACAAATTGACACTACCATCTTTCACATAGTGTCAAATCAAATGAAACTTAGTATTGATGTGTTTGATTTGGTCATGAAAGACTAGATTCTTTGACATTTGTATTGAATAAGAGTTATCAACCATGATAGGTGTTGAAGAAACCTATTTATCTTGCAAATATGAATGAACTCTTCTAAGCCAAAATATCTATATATTTGCCTCTAAAGTGGCCATATATATTACTTCTACCAAATGAATTATTGGAATTGATTATTTCTTGGATTTCCAACTTACAACTATTGGTTAAAAAATGATTAGAAAACATAAGGTGGACATTCCATCTTTGTGTTCACCAGCATAGTCATAATCTAAATACCCAACCAATTTGAATTCTTCTTCCATAGTGTATTTGAGCCCAAAATTCTGTGTTCATTTGAGATATCTTAGGACCCTTGTTTCTACTACCCAAGGACTATCCTTAGGTTATTATATGAACCTTGAGAGGGAAATAACTATAAATTATATATATAGTCAAGTTTTGGTCACATAAATTAGAATTCCAATGAGTTATCTATATTCAGTGTCATTAACCAAATTTATTGAATCTTTAGATGTCAATTTCAGAATATTTCCATGGGTATGCTAAGAGGATTACAATCTTCCATTCCAAACTTGCTCAGAATGCCACAAACATTTTTTTTTTTGAATTACTTCCATACCCTAGTAGTAATGAAGGTACCCTGAATCAGTGATTTAAATTTTTTTTCATCAACACTAATTTGAACTCTAAAGTGTGTCTTCATTGATCCCTATGATGAGCAGATCATAAACACACTCCACCATAGAAACAACTATTTTTTCAATTGTTTTGAGAAAAAGAGTTTCATAGTCAAACCTAAAATGTTTGAATTTCATGTTCATGATGTGATTATGTAGTTTGTCATACCATGCTCGAGGGGCTTATTTAAAACCATATAGTGATTTTTAAATTTTTTACCCCTTGTGCTCTTTTCCATTTAATACAATACCTTTAGGCTATGTCGTGTACATAGTTTCCTTGAGGTCATCATTCAGGAATGCATTTTTGATGTTCATTTGGTGAAATTTATATCTATTATGAGATACCAAAGCTAACATGGTTCAAATGACTATCCATTTTTATATAGATTGAAAGGTTTCATTGTAGTCAATTACTTATTTTTGATCATATCTCTTTATCACAAGCCTTGATTTGTGATTGTAAAGTGAGCCATTAGCATTGTATTTTTATAATAGACCCACTTTTAGCCAATAGGTTCACATCCATATGGAGGATCAACCAATTTTCAAGTCCTATTTTTGACTAATGCACTATACTCATCTTTCATTACTTTTATCCAATATTCAATATTATTATCATATTTGAAATATGTTGGTTATGAATCAAACACAACCTTGAGTTCTTCTAGACAATCATTCAAGGTGAGATTCTCAATTCTATTTTTAATTTATTCAAGGGACCTATCTGATTGTGATGTGATTACATGTGCACTTCTAGTGCCATTTTTCCCAACTTCATTAGGTTTCACATATTTCAATGTTTGAGTGGCCTACTTAGGTATTTTTTTGTTTTAGGTGCTTCAACTTCATCCTCTAAAGCTACATCACTTTCTACCCTCTATTTTGTTGTCTCATGTACATTTTTTGATGAAGTTTCACTCTCTCATTTAGGAGGAGTTTCAAACTCATGCATAGGAAACAATATAAAATCAATAGTTTCCAAACTATGTGTCCCCCACTCATTATTTTTAACATTCAAACAACTTTTTATGTAGACGTCAAACTTTACATACTTGTCAAGTCAACTCAATTATCGATCAATGTGCTCTTTGTCTTTTGTAGTCTCACAAAAGATAACTTCTCTTGCAATAATAACCTTATTTTATTTCTAATTGCATATCATGTATGTCTTAGAGGATTGATAATATTACAATTGGATTAATTTTTGAATCCTATGGTCTAATTTATTTATCTTCTCCTTTAGAATCAATGCGTAATAAGTGAATCCAAAAATCTAAAGATGTTGCATTGAAGGAATATGATCACACCACATCTCATATGGAGTCTTGGACTCAAGATTTGTTGATGGTGATACGTTAACAAGGTATAAATTTTTTGCAGCTACTTCACCCAAAATTATGGATTTACCCATTTATATCTTACAACATATCATGAACCATATTCATCACAATTTTATTCATCCTTTCTACAACATTTTGTTATGGAGAGTAAATGGTATTTGATCCTATTTTTATTAGGGTAAGATTCAAATTTCTTTGTGTATTCATCACCATTGTCTATCACGAGTGTCTTGATGCAAGTGTGAACTTCATTTTCAATAATGTTTCAAAACTTTTGGTTGAAGGCTTTTGATTTTTTCTTTAGAAAGTATATCCATGTCATTCAGCTATAGTGATCAATAAATAAAAGGAAGTAATTATGACCACTAGTGGAGAGGATTGGAAGAGAACACAAGTCTAAGTGAACTAGTTGCAAATTTATGTCATCTTTCACTATGACTTTAGTAACAGTTATCTTGTGTGTTTAGCCAAGATGCATGATTCATAATTTTAATCTGATTTTGTGATAAATTTAGGCATGCCAAAAACACCATTATTTTGCAATACACAATTTTTTTTTATAATGAGTGTGCCTAAATATTACATGACAAAACATTTTTTGAGACATTCCATCTTCCACAATATGAGCATAATTCCTTGAATTTGACGACTCACCCTTGAGTTTGAGTAGTTTCCCTTCCTCATATCCATTTAGGACCATGAAATTCTCATTTTTTATCTTGATAGTGACATCAAAATTATCAAATAGAATGGATTGTCCATGTTGACTTATGAACACTATGGATAACAGGGTTTTTTTAATTGAGGAAGGTGGAGAACATTTTGGAGTTTGAAATCTATAATCCCTAGACACTTTAGTATTATTGTACCTCTTCCTTGTGGTTACAAACTTGATCTATCTGTGACATATACCAAACCATATATTTATTCACTAAACTCATGAATTAAATCTTTTTGAAGAGTCATATGTAGAGTGGTACTAGTATAAATAACCCAAGCATCAAACCATGAAGAGATGACTAAGACACTATTTGCTTCATCATCTGCATTAGTAAACACACATTCACTAGTGAATTGAGTAGTGTTTGACTCTTTTGTTTTGTTTTATTTTCCTTATTTCCTATTACATTATGCTTAAATTTTATCCCATGGAGTTATGCATTCATGAGTCTCAAAAGTTAATTTTGTATCATACTGTTAGAATTAAAGGTTTTGTTTATTAATATGTTTTTTACCACCTTATTTTCATGTTTTCCACCTTTTCTATTTTACTTATTATTGAATTAATTTTTGGAAGGTGTGGCCTTGTTGGATGTATTGGAAGAATTTGATTTGACATAGCACACAATTTCTCTTTTTGTGAACTCATTTTTTATTTTGTTAGCCTTTTCTATTTCTGGCATCTTTTCAACTAATCTATCAAATTTGAGAGTATTCAAATGATTACTTATTTGTAGAGAATCCAAGTAGGTTGAATAGTTGGGAAGAAATGATTTTATGAATGTGATCATATAGATGTTGATTTTGACACCTATTGCTTTTACATCATGCTTAATGGCACATATCTTTGGAACCAATCTCATCACATCACCATCTTTCACCTTTCATCTCAAGGTTAAATAAATTCAATTATAATTGAATGAATTCTAAATATAAGTGGGAATAATTTAGATCTTTCAGTTTGTGAAATGCTTCTCATGGAGAATTGCACCCATAAATATTATTAAATACATCTCCATCAATTGAAGCCCTCATCAAGGCCAATGTTTTCTATTTTTTTGCCTCCATTCTTGAATATCCTTTGCATTTTGTATTAGATCAATTAGTTGTGTCTCTCCATCATCAATATTGAACCATAGATCATTGAATATGATTATGTTATCTGATTATTGATACTATTATAACCATTTATCTTTGTCAATCAATGTTGTGCCAATGATAGATTAAATAGAATGCATGGTTTTGAGTTTATGTTTGGAGTTTTTAGTTTAACTCCAATTGGTTCCTTATCACTAAAAAATTGTACCTTTTTATAGACACCAATATATTGATATACCAAACCTCTTTATATACATACCCTTCCTATATACTCATCGATACGTGGAAGAAGATAGCCCTTTATATATACTTGATAGTACATGAAAGAGGAATTAAGGTATGTAAGAGTAAAGTGGTACATGGTACCTAGGTGTTACATTAAAAGGATTCACCCTGTCATTAACATCAACTTAACAAAATAACCCCATACATCAATATACTCAATTTTTTTTAATTTTTAGATTTACATTTTTCAATAGTAATGAATGTGTAAAAGAGTAACTCTACTTAGTTCTCCTTGAGTTTGAAAATTTTGATTTTATTTGCCAAATTTTATGCGAGTAGCTTTCTCAAGACCATTTCAATGAAAAAATTGCTCCAAATTTAAATGCTTTTCAAAATTTGAAAATGACCACTTAAGAGAAAATGAAATTTTACCTTTTAATGAAAAATATTTAAAAATATGTACCTATTCTCCTCCAAATTTGTTGCTTATGTAGATTTACAATATTGTAAATAAGAGAAATGAGAAAATATGGCCTCTTCAACATAAATATTTGAAGGTTTACACTTTCATGTGGAAAATTTTAAGACTTTAATGCCAAATTCATTAAAAAAACATGTTGAGAAAAGATAATGTATATTGAACCCAATGTCAGGTGAACCACATTACAACTGTCAATAAAGGTCTAAGATCTATGTAGGTCCCACATACTTTACACCAGGTCATTTACCAATACATCAGGTCAAGTGAACTCAAACTAAGTCAAACATGGTAGAGAAATTCATAGAGCATGTGAATAACTCACCTAACAATAAAACAAAAATAACACCTTTCAATAATGTCATCAATAGTGAAATTAATGACAAGATACCAATGTATCATGCAATACAACCAACTCTATAAGAGATATAACTTTTAAATAATAATTATAGTTCCATGACTTTAGTTAATGACAACTTGTTACAAACTTAAATTCCACTTAGATTATAAATAAATGTGTAATTATGATGTGAAGATGACTATCATAAGAAAAAAAAAGGGTCTATGGATTCCTCATGAACAACTAAAATTCTGGTGGAAACCATCAATATGAATCTCATTAGATTTTATGTAAGAAGGGAGAGATAAAATGCCTTTATGTTCCCAAAATACCAGTGCAAAGCTTCATGTAGTTATGAAATATGCAGTGCAAGTCTACCAAAATACCTAGGAATATCAAAATACTAGACTGTTTGGTTAAAATAAATGAGAATAATGAAAAAATCAAATTTATAGGCTCTAATACCAATGACATGCCAAATTTTATTCAAAATTCACACGAAATTCTATTTTATGATTCAAGTTTGAGAGAGAGCAAACATTACAATATAAAATCTAAAAGGGCTATTCATTTCACATTCCCAAGGTGACTCTTCATATTCCTAAAGGAATGGAGAAAAAACCTATTAGAAAAAGACAAAATCTAGACACCTAGGATTAATAACTATATACAATATTACTACATAGTCCATCATAAGAAGGAAATCAAAATTTAATTTGATACATGAGGATAAAATTTAGAAATAAAAACTTAGGGTTAAATGCAGGGTTGGGCTATGCTTAATAAATAAAATGGATTCACCAATATGTTTTATTCAATCTGTGATCAATAGATTTTAATCTAATCAAGCAAAAAATGTTGAGTAAAGTAAATGAGTAATCAAACAATCATTCAAACACATAACTACTTACAAATGGTTGTATATGTTTAATTAGGGTTTTGACCTTAAAAATACAAACATGAATGGGAAACTTATTTGTTCTCGTAGAATGCAGAACTATGGGAAACTATGTATTAATATAAGACTAACTGGGATATATTTTTATCTGATTATATGATTACTATGACTCTTTTGGATAAGACCAGTGGATCTAGACTATGGTGATCTACTACTTTATTTTATTGGACCACAGTTGTCTGGGATACTTTTACAACAAAATGTAAAGTAGTAATCTATGTGGATCCTCTTGTAGATGTGTTTTATCTTGTCATAGATGTGTGATCATATGATTTATCCTATATTTTTCCTTCTTTGCTTCAAATCCCTAGTGAGGTCCTTTACATAAACCAAATGGAGATCAAATGCAAAAGGGGAGGGGAGGGGGAAGTGGGAATGTTTGAGCTAGCCTTAGAAACCCTATGTACAAATATCTACATACATAGCCCCAAAATAGGGATATTAGGCCAATGCATTATTCCATATAATATTTGTGTTTTATTGGATCATATGCGATGTGAATCTAAATTTTCTTCAACTAGGCCCTCCTCTTAGTCTATGCATGCAATCTAGATGTAATAGTATGAACTTTAAATAAAACGTAGGTGAAGAGCTAGTTTTATCATGATTTTTATTTATTATGCTAATGCCAAAATAGATAAGTGTTATATCTTAAATGCCTTATAAACCTGTCTAAATAAAAGGTTCATAATTTGGAATTTTAAAAAACCATTGATGCAAAAATTGACTCAATGAAGGTTAAAATTGTAATTAAATAGGCCCACAAAAAACATGCCTTGAAAAAGGTTTTGAAATGTATGCTAAATAAGACCAACCCCTTCGGACTACCTAGTTGAGCAACCCAATAAAAAAAAGATAATTTTGTCTAAAATTAAGAAGACAATAAAATGAAATAGAAATAATATTAAGGATCCTTATGATTCAGCTGAGAAATGACATGAACAAATAAAAATTCATAAAATATAGTAAACTTAATTTAAAAGAATGATATAAAAAACATGTGACTATAAACAAATTGCACCAATGGAATCCTAATTCTTTAATAAAACTTCTAAATACTTGAGTTCAAACCCTAATACAAAAATTTGAGGCAAAAACATGGTTCCACCCAACATTCAATCTTGTATTAAAGAGGAAACACGGTTTCCCCCTCCCATTCACTATTTCTTTCGCAACCCAAATCGGGATACAAAACCAACTTGGGTTCCATGCAATAATTAATCTCGCATTAAAGAGGAAACATGGTTTCCTTCATCCATTTTGCATTTCTTTCCCAGCTCGAGTATCTAGAATTGTTTGAGTAAGGGGAAACAATATATTTCCCATGTTTTCACTTGCTTTCTGCAAGGGCATTCAAAGAACACCCTCCCCCCATAGTAGTTATAAGTTAAAATCCACATGATGATTCTCATAAGGATCCCATTTTCTTATTAAGCTCATTATTTCAACTCAAGCGAAAAACCCAACTCGGGTTGGCTGTGCAACTCAAGTTCAAACCGCAATACAAAAATCTGTGGCAAAAACATGATTCCACCCAAAATTCGATCTCGCATGAAAGAGGAAAAATGGTTTCCTCCATCCCTTCACTATTTCTTTCATAACCCAACTCAGGGTGAAAGTCCAGCTCGGGGAGGTGACCCAATAAATATCGAGATGTGTTATGTTTCCTTTTGGACGTGGCAGGGTGGGGGACATCTATCTTCTATGGTGCCCACCCATGAGGTCTCCCCCTCTAGACCATAGTGGCATTGTGGGATGGGTGTTTGTCAAAAACACTTGAGACACTACGGTGTAGTTCACACCAAGGATTTGAAAGAAATAGCCATGTGATCCATGTGTCATGTGCGTGCTGGACCATTGGTGCCATGAGAATACGACCCTCGGCAATGGATATCTCAGCTATCGCCATGATGAAGAATGTAGTGAAATAATAATTGTATTTGGTTAGCCAGATTTAAATATATAAAAAGAAACCAATAGTTACATCAAATGTTAATGAGATAAGAGTTTGGGAGAAAATAAGGAAATAATGAATTCAACATATATGAATTCATATGAATTCATATCAAATTTAAATAGAGAGATCATTTAATATATACATTTGATATTATTTACCATTTATATGTTATTATATACTCCATTCTAAGTTTACAATTGTGCCTCTTACTAAATTATATGGATTCCATCTCATTAATAGACTAAATCCTTTCATAAATTCATTTACCATAAGTCCAATAGTACAATCTAAATAATCATAATTAAATTAATGTTTGTGTTTTATTTCATATACTTCCAATTATTACCAATAAACTTATTTTATTTATCCTTTATAATTGGACCAAAAAGATACACTAATCAAACAAGAGAATATATAAGTATAATAAAACTAAATAGAAATAGACATATCAGGCCATGATCTATGATGGCGTGTTCAAGGGAGTTAGAGTAGGGGCTCACATGGGGGAGTTTTAGTAGGAAGGGTAAAACCCTTACAATTGGATATGGTTTCTTAATTATGAAAGGGAAGGCATAGTAGGTGGAAGATGAAATTCATGAGACACAAGAGTTGATAGGTTTTAAAATTGGCTCTAGAGAACTTGAGGTGGTACAAGAGTTAGGAAGTAAGGTTCAGTGATTGCAAGCTAAATATCAAGAGGAGGAAGGTCTGGAAGTAGTCAAGCAATTGGAAACTAGAGTTAATGCCTTTTTGATTAGAGGGTAGACTAATAGTATTGAAGAAGAAAAATTGGCCCCCTCTGAGGTTCTGCAAGATTATCCTATGGCAACATCTATGGAAGGATTACATATTGGGAAATAGATGAAATTAGAATAGAATGTAGAGCCTTTTTCTAATAACATGCATATGCTTTCTAAAAATTCCCTAATTTTCAAATGCATAAGAAAATGGATGATGATAGGAGAAGTTGAAGATTAGGTGTTATCTAATTGGGGGAAGGAAGTGAAGATCTATTTTCTTCCAAATGGATTATTTACGGTTATATTCACCTCAAGCTCAGTTCGTGAATAGGTCTTGAAAAATTACTTTTGGTCTTTGAGAGGATCATGTTTATGCTTACAAAGTTGGATCCATAATTTTGATCATTTTCTTGAAAAAAGGGTTTATTTTTAGTCTAGATTTGATTTTGTAGTCTTTCTATTGAGTATTAGGGTTTGGATTGTCTAAAACCTTTGGGTAATGTAATGAGATCTTTCATCGAGGTTGATCCTATTTCAAAAGAAGGCATTATGGTTTCTTATGCCAAAGTTAGGGTGTTGATGGATTTAGATAAGGATATTCTAGAAAATTTTGATCAAGTTTATGGGTAGGGTTTAGATTTAGTGAGTGGATATTGAAAAATATCTTTCCATTATTTATGATGTCATCATATAGGGCACACCCAAAAGTTCTTTTCTCTCAAAAATAAATAAAAATCCTTTTCATGCTCCTTTGTAGTTCAACTGGTTTGGTAGAAAACATTGGTGAGACATATCAAGTTTGTGGATGAGTTAGAGCTAGGTCCTTCCCAAAACCTTGTGGGTAAAGATTCTATGAAGGTGTTTCAATGCAGTAAGGAATGTGAATCTAATCTCCTATAGGAATTGAAGCTTGGATCTAATTCACTCAAGGTGATGATCCAATTGGGCTTGACCTTAGTAGGAAAATTGGAAACACTCGGGCACTGCTTGAGAAATTAGATGATGGTATTAATTTATCTCTAAATTCTTTAATCAAAGGTTGTGATTTTATTAAACATGAATGTAATTTGATAAAATCTCTTTTACAACTCTCCAAAGTTAAAATGGACCAAGTTATAGTCTCAAAAGAGGTGGGGATGGAAGAGTCAGTCATGGGGATGAGTGAAGTTGAGCTTAGTTATTTTAAAGAAGAGGAAGAAGTAGAGTCAAAAGAAGAATTAAATACACATGAGGTTCTTTCCATTTCTAAAGTTCATTGTTCTTTGCCCCATCCTAATTGGGGCCCTAAAAAGATAAAGGGTAGGAAAATTAAAAAAAAGACAAGACAAAGGGGTATACTCTGATCCAGAGGATTTCTACCCCATGATTTCGATCAATAATGACCATATTTAATTATTGTTGTGAATTTAGGCAAGGCATTATCTAGCCAATAATGCCACACCTCCACCTACAACATTTATAATTAATTTTGAAAAATTTCTACCAATAAAATATATTTTAATATATTTATTATTTACTTATAAATATATTTTTAATAAAATATTTAATTAAATATTTATATATTTTAATATGTTTATTAAAAAGTAATAAATATATTTTTAAATTAAATATTTATTCTCTTTAAAATAAAAATAAAATCCATACCATGTTATAAAGATTATCTTTAAAAGAAAGGTGGTAGTCTTTATTAAGATTACAGGCATATAAATCTTTTTAAAAGAAGTTTAGGTGGACACATGTCATTATAATGACATAGACTTCTAAGTTAGCACCAAAGATAATGTGGGTAATATTCTTTAAAATAAGTGTGGCATAGAAAGTGCATGCATTAATATTTAGTAAAGTCTCTATTAAAACATTTCCACGTAAACACCATGGCGTTTGAATTTATCCTTAGTCTTGGCATTGAAAGGAAAGTAAATGCATGAAAAAATTTCAACTTGGAATATTTTCTTGGAAAGAAACGTTGCATGCTTAATGGAACTCTAAGTCTTTATGGGTTGGAATCTTGATTGTTGTTTTATCTCATGGTAATCTTATATTAATCAAGAAATGCAAATCTTGTTTTCTTAATCTTGATTACAAGATAAGATGGTGTTGGATATTGATTGCAACACATTGTTTTTGGGAATAATTATTATGATTATATTGGAAAATATGTGGAAATTTATTCTTTAAAGTTTCTCAAAGATTCTTGATAGGTGTTGTATGCAGAAACATTGACGGCAAGGGGTTTATAGCTAGCAAAGATTATTCAATAGATTACCTATTAATATGTGGGGAAGTTTAATTATTTTTTATTTATGATAGCATGAATCAAATTTGGCACTAATTCTATGCCATTATCCATGCTCAGCAATACACCAATGATGTTGAATTCCATTTTGGGATTTTGGTTTTGATTAGTTACAGAAAAAAACTGAATACATGTAGTAAGAAATCTCAGAATTCCATTTTAGGATTTTAATTTTGATTGGTTGCAGAGCAAAATTGAATACAATAAGCAAGAAATCCCAGAGAGCCAATGCCATGCTATCAAAAAGGGGAAAACCCCAATTCAAGGAAATTGTTAGTACCTCAGGAAAATTTATTATTACTTAACCAACACCAAGTAGCGTTGAGAAATATATAACTGTAGGTTATTTTATAGAAGCAATTATAGATAGATATATCTAGATATTGAGGAAATAGAACCTTTGGGAGGTTTTTTTTTTCGCACAGTTAGATATATGATACGAAAATAAATTATTTAATCAAAGAGTTTTTGTAATCAATCTCAAAGAGTTTTAATAAGATCAGAACACTCATAGAGTAGACTTGGGGATGTAGCCATTTGGTAAACCACATAAACAAATATTCTGTGTTATAATTTGTTTTTAATTTCCTCTCTATGATTAGAAATACTTATAATTTCCTTTAATAAATTATGAAAGTTTTATAAATTATTTTTTTCAAATTTATTAAAAGGGGAAATTGGAAATTAAAATATTCTATTTTATTTTAAGTATGATCTAAGTAGACTATAAACATTTTTATAGCTTGGATTTTTGGATAATTTTGGTATCATAGCCTATGATCAAGGCCATTTAACACATTGTCTGGCAATTGGAATAGTCTTGTATGTTAGCCATGTCTCAATCAAGACATGGTGAAGGGGAACTTGTAGAGTTGGATCCTAAATTTGGTGCAAGATGTACAAGTCGACAATCAAGTATGGGAGCATACATATCTTTATCATAATTTTAGCATGCCTTTCTCAACATGAAAAATATGGTTGAGGAAATTTTTTGAGGAACATAGAAAGGGGAAAGAAACAAAAGAAGACCAAGATGAAAGATAATAAATTACTCTTTCACCTTCATCTTCCAAGGAGGCATCCTCTTCTACAGATGGTAAAACTATCCCACATTTGATATTAGATGTTAAATTTGATTTGCGAGTTTTTAATGGTGAGCTCAATGCAGATAAACTAGATAAATGGGTCAAGTAGATTGAGATATATTGTAGGATTCAAAACATTCTCATTAAGGAATCTAGGATTTAGTTGGCTACTCTCTGTATGAGTGGCACAACACTAATTTGGTAGTAGAGTAAGATTCAAGAAGATCTCAAGCAACATGGTAAGGTAATCTCTTCTTGGAATGATTTTGTTTCTAAATTGAGAAATTAATTTTATCCTTTAGGTTATATGCAACAAGCTACTATAGATTGGCATACTTTAAGACAAAATAAAGGTCAGAGTGTGTAAGATTATACTTAGGAGTTTAGAAAGAAGTCATTAATGTTGGGCATTCCTCTGTATAGTTTAAAAACATTACTAAAGTATATTAGAGGTTTGTATAATTACTTGAGACATACTATTCTCATTTTTAATCTTTATAACCTTGATGAAGTCTGTGTGCAATCTACCCATATGGAAGCTAGGGGTAAGATTACCAAGGAAGTCTATGGAAAGAAAACTCACAAACAAGTTGAAAATAGAGGAAAAGATAAAGGAAAGGGTAAGGGTAAGTCTACTTACACTGTTAAGAAAGAGGAAGGAAAACCTTTCTATAGTCATTTCAAGAAGAATCATGATGAGGCTAAGTGTTGGAAACTCTAGCTAGAACTCAAGCCAAAGAGGATCTAGAATAAAAAGGAAAAGAAGGCTAATGATGTTATCCAATAGGACCTATGATTATAATCTAGTGATAAAATAAAAGTGACTGCTATGGGTCTCCAAGGTTCAAATTCTTCCCCTTGTAACCCTAAACCTTCTATTATTTCTTCATCTTCTAAAACTAAATCTAAACATGATGAAATAAAAATAAATGAGCTTTTCCAAATAAGATTCATATCCAATCATTCTAAAATAGATACTCTTTTTGATAGTGGATCGCAATCTAATCTTATTTCTGAAGAGGTTAAATATTTAGGAATCAAAACTAAACCACATCCAAAACCATATCCTTTAGGATGGGTGTGTGATGCTGTAAAACTTAAAGTCAAAAAACATGCACCTTGAGGTTTGCTATTACTTCTAAATTCATTGATGAAATAGAGCTAGATGTAGTTCTTTTAGATATTTTAGAATTGTTTTGGGAAGTCCTTAATTATATGATATAAGGGAAATGTTTTATATATAAGAGAACAAATATGTGCTTGTAAAAGATGGGATTGAATACATAGTAAGAGCCCATAGTGTCAAAACCAGTTTCACTATTGTCTTTGCAAGAGAAATGAAAAGACTTTTAAACTCAGGTAAGAGTTTTGTTTTCATGATTGTGAAAGATGAGGATAGTGAATAATATAAGCACTTAGAGGGTTGTGATCATAAACATCAATTTGAAATAGAAAATATTATTTCTAACTACCATGGTGTTTTTTATGAACCATAAGGTTTACCCCTAAGAAGGAAATCCAACATGAGATTCAATCAAGATGCCTCTCTCCCTAATATTGGAATATATAGGTTGTCAATGGTAGAGAATGAAGAAATAAAGAAGCAAGTTATGGAGTTACTTGAAAAAGGAGTCATTTAGCCAAGTACCTCTCCATGTAGTTCACCTTTGTCATGGTATCAAAGAAAGATGGTACATGGTAGATGCACATGGATTTTTGAGCTTTGAATAAAATCACAGTTAAAAACCACTACCCTCTTCCTCACATTGATGATTTGTTAGATCAGTTAAAACATGTAAATTATTTTTTTAAGTTAGATTTGAGAAATGGTTGTCACCACATAAGAATAAGTGATGGTGATAGTTGGAAAACCACTTTCAAAAGTAAGCAAGGTCTTTTTAAGTGGCTTGTTATGAATTTTGGGCTTTGTAATTCACCTGCTACATTTATGTAGCTTATGAATAATGTTTTAAGACCATTTCTTGATGATTTTGTAATTGTGTACTTGGATGACATTTTAATTTTTAGTAACACATGGGAAGATCATCTCAAACACATCTGGAATGTCTTAGATACTTTTCAAAAGGAGAAACTATTTCTAAAGATGTCAAAATGTGAATTTGTAAAAACATCTTTGGTTTACTTAGGCTATGTTGTAGGGAATGGCTCATTAAAAATAAAACTTGGAAAATTTTAAGCCATAGTGAATTGGCCAAGGCCTACAAAAGTTAGAAGTTTTCTTAGAGCAGTTCAATTTTGGAGAAAATTTATTGCTAACTTATCTTACATTTCATCTCCTTTACATGATTTAACAAGTGTTAAGAATGTATTTCAATGGGGAGGAAAGCATGAAAAATATTTCAATACCTTGAAAGAAAAGATAATTAAATCCCCAATTCTTGCACTTCCCGATTTATGACAATCTTTTGAAATAGAAACTGATGCTAGTGGGTATGCAATGGGGACAATATTAATGCAAAACCAAAAATTGGTGTGTTTTCATTCGAAAATCTTTACAGGGGTAGTTAAAAATTATCCTAATTATGATAAAGAGTTGTATGCTTTGTTGAAAAGTGTGAAAAAGTGGAAACATTATTTGATGGGCAAAGAGATAATCATCCATACAAATCATCACCCTTTGCAATACCTTCAATCACAATATAAGCTACAATAATCATGACACTTTTGATGGATGAGATTTTTGAAGAATTTCCATCTTGTTATAAGGTACAAAAAGGGAGCACATAAAAAGGTTGTAGATATGCTTTTTAGACCTCCTATTGTAGCATCTACTATTTTGTAGCATAATCCTTTTATTAATGAAAGATATAGTATGTTCGATATGTTGATTTTAAGGAAGTCTATGAAGATTTGATAAATGGTAAATCAATAGAAGCATTTGACTATCATATGCATAATGGAATGTTATATCATCTTGTAAAAATCTATATTCCATAGGATGAAAGAGTTCACATGATTAGAGAAGCACCAACTTCTCTTATTTTAGGTCATTTTGGCATTGGTAAAATAGTTGCACAATTACAAAGATATTGCTATTGGCCTCATATGACAGGAAATGTATCTAAATATATTAAAGGTTGCATTTTTTGCTCCATAACTAAACCTAGCAATTGGAAGTTAGGATTGTATACACCTCTTCCTATTCCTAACTATCCTTGGTAAAGTATTTTTATGGATTTTGTAGGAGGTTTATCTAAGTCATGAAGAAAACATGATTATATGTATGTGGTTGTGGATAGGTTTAGCAAAATGTGTATTTTGGCTTTTTATACTAAACAAGTTACAAGCAAGGATACTTCACATTTATTTTTTAAAAATGTTTGGATCCATTTTGGGTTACCCAATTCTATTACATCTAATTGTGATGCTTGATTTGTTAGTGAGTTTTGGTTAGCTTTGTGGGATTTGATGGATACTAAGCTAAATAAAATCATAGCCTTTCATCCACAAAATGATGGATAAATAGAAGTGGTCAACCGAAAAGTGGTACATTTGCTCAAGGGGTATTGTGGTAAACATCCTAAATTATGGGATGAACATTTATATTATGTGCAACATTCTTATACCTGTGTTTTGCATTCTTCTACTTTAATGTCTCCTTTTGAGACTTGTTTTGGTTATTTGCCTATGTCTCCTTTGGACTTCTCTTTTTAAAAATAATCTAACTCAGTGGTGAAAGGAAACAATGATGTTGAAAAGGCTAAAAAGTTCATTTAGAGGATTCAGATGATTTAGAAAGTTATTGAAGAATAGTTGGAGAAGAGCCAAGCTAAATATAAGGCTAGGCATGACAAACACATAGTTGATCATCAATTCAAAGTGGGTGATCAAGTTTGACTTCATATCAACAAAGGAAGACTGAAAGGTGAAGGCAAAAAATTAAAAGCAATCAGGGATGGTTCTTCTAGGATTTTGGAAAAGATTGGTAAAAATTATTTTTGATTGGATTTGCCTTTCTATATGCAGATTTATTTAGTGGTTAATGTAGAAGACTTAAAATTTTATGAACCTCATATGATCATGGATCAAGATGAGGGTATTCAAGTTCCTAATGTTGATGATTTAACTCTTAAGTCTCTTCATGAGTTGCAAGAAGATGCTATTTTTGACAAAAGAACTCAAACTACACAAAAGGGTGATACAAAATATCTTTGTGTGGGTTTGAAAGGGTTGCATCTAAATAAGACAAAATGGATGGAAATCATAAATTGAGGAAAAAATACCCTCACCTAGTTGATAATTAAGTTCAAAATTTGGAGGTCCAAAAGCTCTTAGTGGGGAGAAATTATCCAAGGGATTTCCACCGCAGGATTATGATCAATAATGGAAGTATTTAGTTATTATTATGAATGTAGGTGGGGCATTATCCAGCCAATAATGCCAGACCTCCACCCACAACATTTATAATTAATTTTGAAAAATTACTACCAGTAAAATATATTTATTATTTACTAATAAATATATTTTTATTAAAATATTTATATATTTTAATATGTTTATTAAAAATTAATAAATACATTTTAATTAAATATTTATTCTCTTTAAAATTAAAAAAATCATACCATGTTATAAATATTATCTTTAAAAGAAAGGTGGTAGTATTTATTAAGATTACATGCATATAAATCTTTTTAAAATAAATTTAAGTGGACACACGTCATTATAATGATATAGACTCCTAAGTTAGCACCAAAATTAATGTGATTAATATTATTTAAAAGAAGTGTGGCATAGAAAATGCATGAAATAATCTTTAGTAAAGTCTTTATTAAAACATTTCCACATGAACACCATGGCATTTGAATTTATCCTTAGTCTTGGCATTGAAATGAAAGTAAATGCATGAAACAATTTCAACACGGAATATTTGATTGGAAAGAAAAATTACATGTTTAATGGAGATCTAAGTCTTTATGCGTTGGAATCTTGATTCTTGTTTTATCTTATGGTAATCTTAAATTAATCAAGAAATGCAAATCTTGTTTTCTTGATCTTGACATCAAGCTAATATTGCATTGAATATTGATTGCAACACATTGTTTTTGAGAATAAATATTATGACTATTACATTAGAAAATATGTGGCAATTTATTTTTTAAAGTTTCTTGAAGATTCTTGATAGGTGTTGTATGCATAAACATTAATGGTAAAGGGTTTATATTTGGCAAAGATTACTCAACAGATTACCTATTAATATGTGGGAAAGTTTAATTATTTACTATTTATGATAGCATGAATTAGCTTTGGTGCTAATTCTATGCCATTATTCATGCTCAGCTATACACCAATGATGTTGAATTCAATTTTTAGATTTAGGTTTTGATCAGTTTTAGAGAAAAATTGAATACAGGTAGCAGGAAATCCTAGAGAGCCAATGCCATGCTGTCAATAATAAGAAATACCCAATTCAAGGAAATTGCTACTACCCTAGGGAAATTTTTTATTACCCAACCAAAGCCAAGTATCATTGAGAAATATATAACTATAGGTTATTTTACGGAGGTAGGAATAGGTAGAGAAGCAATGGATTTGCACATAGGAAATTATAGATAGAAATATCTGGATACAGAGGTAGCAGAACCTTCATGAGGTTTATTTTGTTGCATAGTTATATATCTAGTATAGAAATAAGTTATTTACTTGGAGAGATTTTTGTAATCAATCTCAAAGAGTTTTAATAAGATCATAACACTCATAGAGTGGACCCAAGGATGTAGCCATTTGGTGAACCCTGTAAACAAATCTTCTGTGTTATATTTTATTTTTAATTTCCTCTTTGTGATTAGAAATGCTTTCAATTTCATTTATTAAATTGTGAAAGTTTTATAAATTAATTGTTTTGGATTTATTAAAAGGGGAAATTGGAAATTAAAATATTTCATTTTATTTTAAATCCAATCCAAGTAGACTATAAAGGTTTTATAACTTGGATTTCTGAATCATATTCTAGGAGGCAGACAAGGTACTTTGCATCATTTTATGGAATCTAGAATGTGAGGGGTAGAATTCCCCCTCTAGGATAATTAAGTTCCTCTCCTACAATTTAAGGGGCCTGAATGACCCAAATAAGAGGTGGTTAGTGAGATGTCTCTTGCTGATTGGAGCTTTGAATGTGTTTTTACTTCAAAAAACCAAATTGAGTTTGCAGGAAGCTTTTATCTTGATAAAAACATGTGGGGTTAGGTGGATTAGTCTTATAATGGAAGCAGTTGGGGCTTCTAGAGTTTTGGTGGTCATTTAGTCTCCTTTAGTGGCTAATGTAGTTAAAATGGATTTTGGCCCTTGGTGGTAGCTGTGCAACTTTGACAGCTTCTCGGATATCAATTTTTTATTTTTCAATGTTTATGGTCCTAATGATGCTATTCATAAACAAAAACTTTGACAGGAACTTTCAAATGCAATGTTGAGGTATCTAGAGGAAAATTTATTCTAGGAGTTGATTTTAATGCCATTCTTTAATCTCATGATAAGCTAGGAGGGGTCTTGGCTCCCAAACCCTCTCAAGTGGATTTTTGTAATTTTGTGAATAATAATGAACTATTAGATGTTCTCCCTAAATTTAATTGGTTCACTTAGAACAATAGAATAGTTGGCAAGGATAATATTGTAGAGAGACTTGATATATTCTTGACCAATTTGAATTGGTTGATGAGTGATTGTTTGGTGAAATGTTCAGTGCTTGGAGTTTTTACTTGGATCATTTTTTTTATTGTTCTTAATATTATCTCAGATTGTCTTTCAAAACATTTCCCTTTCAAGTTTGAATTGAGCCTTCATTATTTCAACTTATCAAGAATTGTTGGGTTGGTCTTCCCCCTTTATTTTCTTCTCCTATGTACAAAATGACTAAGAAACATTAGTTCATAAAAGGTTGTCTTAAAAGATGGAATGCTGAAGTTTTCAGAAATATTTTTCAAGAGAAGGCAACAAATTAAAGCTACTCTATTATCTCTGAATCCTTTAGTAATGAAAGGTGGGATTGATGTGGTGGCTTATTATTTAGAAAAGAAATTAATGCAAGTGTATGGATAAAGTCTTCTTAGATAAGAAATTCAATAAAAATAAAAGTTAAGGGTGAATTGGTTACAAGAAGGGGATAAAAATTTGGCCTTTTTTCATAACTTGGTGAGGGATAAAAGGTTTGCAACATGAATTTATAGTATGAGATCCATTAATAATGATTTGTTGACTTCCCAAAAGGAGATTAAATCTAAGATAGTGTCTTTTTTCAATAATTTATTCATGAGAGAAGCGCACTCCAATTTGAAAGCTCAAAATTTGAATTTGGGGTTCATCTTTAAACATGTTTCAGATAGGCAGAATGTTCAATTAATGGCTCACTTCAATTTGGAGGAAATTTTCTTGGTTATCTTTTTAATGGCCAAAGATAAAGCTCTAGGTCCTAGTGATTTTATAGCAATTTTTTTCAATATTTTTGGGATATTGTGGGTGTTGATGTGTTGAATATGGAGGAAGAATCTCATTGTCAAAGGAAGGTGGTTCTAGATTTGAATGTCACCTTTATTTATTTGTTTCCAAAAGGGGAGTCTCAAGTGAGCTTCAGTGATTTCTGACCTATTCCCTTATGTAATTTGGTGTATAAAATTATCTCCAAATCCTTGGCTAATCAAATTAAGTTATTTTACATTATCTCATTTCTCAAGAACAGGCGAGTTTTATGTTGGGGAGGAATATCTAAGAAGGGATTATCATTGATTATGATATCATTCATTCTCTTTTACATAATCACCATAAATGTACGTTTCTAAAATTGGATATTAGTAATGCCTACCATAGGGTAAATTGACACATTCTTATCAAAATATTGGAAAATTTTCCTCTTTGTAAAGATTGGTCTAATTGGATCTTCAGTTGTATTTCTAATCCTAAATTTTTAGTTTTGATCAAAGGGTTCTGGCTAGTTTCTTTGAATACTTAAGGGGTTTGTGGTAAGGAGATCCCTTGTCCCCGTTTCTCTTCATACTAATGAAAAAATATTTGGGTTGGGTGGTGGCTTAAGATAAAATTTCTAATAGAGAGTCAGTTCTAAAAGTGGTGGATAATATTGATAGTTTGTCTCACCATCAATGTGTTGATGATACTTTTCTATTTGGAGTTGATTTTATTATTGAGGCTAATGGAATTCAAGGCTATCTTGAATAATTATGAGCAAGTATTTGATCATATGGTCAATGAAGTAAAATTATAAATCTTCTTTGTCAATTGTAATGAGGTAGAGAAAAAGGAGATTGCTACAGTGCTTGGCTTCAAGATAAGTAAATTCCCAAGTAAATACCCAGGAATTCCACTTTTTGTAGAAGCTAGTAAATCAAGCCTATGGGAAGGTTTAATCAAAATTTTGAAATCTCAATTGGCATCCTAGCCAAGGGAGGTGGTTGACTTTGGTAGGTAGGAGCACTTTGATTAAATTAGTCTGGAGGGCTCTTCCAAATTATTACTCTTCCATTTTGCATTATCCATGCAATGTGATCAATAAAATAAATAAAATCATGAAGGGTTTCTTGTGTCAAGGTGCATTGGCTACAAGTGAAATTCCCCTTCTAAAATTGGAGAGAGTTTGTAAACAAAAAAATGGGGGCGGGGGGGTGATGGGATTAAAAATATTCACCTCCATAAATTAGTTTTGGGAGCTAAATTGGTTTGACAGATGATTGAACAACCAAGTATGCTATGGATTCAACTTCAAAGATCTAAATATCTTGGGTTAGATGATCCATGGAACATCATTTCAGTTTCAAATCCACCCAAGGGATCTCACATGTGGAATTTCCTATTGAAATGTAGGCTAATTATTACAAATCATGTGTCCTAGACTATAAATAATGGGAATAGAGTGGACTTATGGTTTGATTCATGGAATGATCATAAACTAATGGATGAGATCCTAAAATATCCTGAGGTGAGATTTGTTCCACAAGAGCTTTGGGGAAATAAGGAACTGTTGATTATTTAGAGCTCTAGTCTTGCCAAGGTGTTTCTAACTAGTAGTGGAAAAGTTTGTCAAATATTTTGATTCCCCCTCATTAGGGTAGGGCCATTTATATTCTATTTGTCTTCCAGAAAAGCTTTCTTGAATGAAAAAAAATGTGGTCATCTTTGGGTCAGAGCTAAATCAAGGAAATATTCAATTAATCTTGGTTATCAAATGGTTGAGGTGAGATAAGAATCATTTTCTTGGGCCAAAAAGTTGTGTTGGGGGAAGGAAGGGATCCAAATAGTAGGGGCCTTTGCATGACTGGTAGTTCAAAAAAGGATCTTGACTTAGGATAGGTTTCATAAAATGGGATTTTAGGGTCCTTCTAGATGTTGTATGTGCAATAGGGAGGAATTTGCAGACCATTTGTTGTTTAATTGCCCATTTTCAAGGTGGTGTTGGTCATGTATTTGTGGTAAATTTGATTGGCTTTGGGATTGGCCTCCTTCTTTGGAAAAAGCATTTGCATCTTAGACTCTAGGAGATGTCAAACATTTTCTGTATAGTCTATGGAGAAAAAGTCTAGCTATCGTCATTTGGTCTATTTAGAAGGAAAGAAATCAACATATCTTTAAAAATAAAGAAAGGTTGTTATTTTGGGGTGATTTGGGAGATTGAAATCTCTATCTTAGAATTAGTTTCAACCTAGGATAAATGTAAAAAGGGTATTCTCTCTAGTTAGAATTTAAGAATTACCCTTTTCCTAAATTAAATGTAAGAATTACCCTTTTCTAGAAAAGATGGCCTTGGTTTCATCCCAATTTCTATTTTTAGGATCCCAAAAGAGCATTTTTCTAAGGTTCTTAACTTTGTTTAAGAATTGGATGGTTTTTTCTTAGTTGAACAGGATGGTGACTCTAATAAAAAGGTGGTTCTCCCTAAGGTGTCTATGCTTAAAGCCCTTTTGCATGAATTGGAGGTTTTGTGAGTGGCTTGGAGTTCACTTGAGTGTATTACAGCTCTGAAATATCTCCTTTAAGGCTTCAATAGAGGTAAATTTATAACCCCTCTTTGGTTTGAAAAATGGGAGCTATGGGTAGCTGAATCTTCTAGTCTGGCTAGTCTAGTGTTTGGCACTGGGGAGCGTGTAGGGGAAGGATAGAGTTTAGTACATGGGGTGTCTTGAGGTGACATGTTAGTTTCATCTCAGTCTCAGGGGCCTCTATTGACACTGGTAAAACAAATTCTTGATAGTGAAATTTTGTGTGCAAATTGGGATGGTAAACTTCTTATTGTTTTGGAATGATAAATGATTATTTTCTATTTTTTGATGGTCGGTAGTCTAATTTATCAAATATTTTTGTAAGAGAAATAGATGTTATAATCTTGGTCTTTCTGTACTTACTCGTGATAGTAATATAATATATTTAGTTTTCTAGTTTTTGTAATTTTAATCTTATGCTTTATATATTTTTATTGATAAGCTAGGCCTATCTATTTTTTTGATGTGTTTTACTAGACAGAGGTATCATCAACCCTGATCTCTCTCTCTCTCTCTCTCTCTCTCTCTCTCTCTCTCTCTCTCTCTCTCTCTCTCTCTCTCTCTCTCTCTCTCTCTCTCTCACACTCTCTCACTCTCTCTCTCACACACACACACACACACACACACATTTACAACTATTTCTATGCTTGAACAAATTTATAATTACAATGTGTAAATCTTAAATTTTAAATGTATAATAAAATAAAATAAATGAAAACGATGAAAACACTAAAATAATAAATGTTACAATAACTACTCTGAGCAATTACTATAATAAACAAACAATATTTTTAAAAATGATATGAAATAAAACAAAATAAACAATCTAAATATAAAAATATAATCAAAGATACATCAAAATGTGTCAAAGTAAATATTTTAAATATGAGATTAAAATGGAACATTATAATCATATTTATAATTTTAATTTTTACTTATTTTAAGTATTATTTAATGTGTCTTTTCAAATTGAATTGAAAGTTCTCCATTTTAAAAGGAAATAGATCATTATTTTAATTTTATAAAAATTATTAATTTTAAGAAATTAGATAAATTATAATATAAATATATATTTTTTATTTATAAAAAATATCTTAAAAATTAAATTTAAGGTTTTCTATTTTAAAATAAAATAAATCATTATTTCAATTTTATAGAAATCATTAATAAGAAATTAGATAAATTATAATATAAATATGATTTTTAACTTATAAAAACTATCTTAAGAATTAAATTTAAAATACAATTTTATAAAGCAAACAAAAATATTATAAATAGTAATGGGTATAGGCTTTATAAAATATATTTGATGGTTAACTCTCACTTTCATAAATTTTTTGGTTAATAGTTATTTATTCAATATTATCTTTTAAAAATTTGTGTTGTTTATAGTAGAAATAAATAAATAAATAATGTGTGTATGTGAATGCACTTAAATTCTGTATAAGATTTTTATTTTTGATATCTTATTCTTAATTTATTTTATTTAGAAAAATTACATATATAAACTATTTTTAGGAATACTAATCCCACAATAGATTTATAATTGATTTATTGAACTTAAAATCAAAAAAAATGTATCTATTAACACATCTAAATTATTTCTTATATATTACCCATCCTAATAATCAAAATAGAGTTGAACCTGTTTCTTGCTGAATCTCACACACCTACATGGTTCTCCCTTTTTTTATTTTGTGGGTCTATCAGCATGTTGTATTGTTTCATACACTTTTACTTTTAATTTTATATATTATTATAATTGGAAAGCATGCCTAAATTGTCATAAATAATCTTATATATACAAAGTCTAATCTTATATATACACTTGGTGATATTTTCTTTTTATCTTAGTCTCTCTACATGTTTTTAAAAGAGAGTGTTAGACTATAAATAGTTGCATAATCATTTATAAGGAAGAGCAGGCTCTCGAGCTATTTTATTAATACACTACATAACTATGTGGAGATCTGATAGTGTCCATATGCAACAATGCCTCGACAATTGCCTAAGTCTTTTTTGTTGGGGGAGTGCAAACAAAATCAAGAGAAGATTCATATATTCTAAGCATTTTTATCATCATTTCTGCAAGGCAAATGTAAAAATGTAACCAAAAAACAATCACAATGCACAAGTGACCTCCCTTCCCCCCAAAAAAACACTAAAACACTATTGTGTCAAACCCTAGAAAGAAAAACTCAGTTGCATAGAGGAAACCCAACCACAGTTAGACAAGAGCAACCAGACGTGTCTATCAATGAAATTACATGTCTATCACAGTGAATAATTTCTGTTTCAGAGTATCTCACAGTTTATATTTCAGGCGACATTTTAACGACAACGTTGTCAGGGATATAAAAAGATACGATCTGCTTTGGCACTTTACAATTAAATGCAATATATTCGCATAAAAGGAATAGACCTTCTGACGGACACAACAGATACTGCTTGCCTCTGAATTGTGTGTTGTTTCACGGGTAATCAGTCAGAGCGATACAGATAGCGTTCGAGAATCTGATCATTATCCAATGCACAGATTTCAGAGCAACATGCAGCAAATGAAAAGCGTTACATGGTTTCAGCCACTACATTCATTTCCGTCAGCATAATCGTGACGTTAGAAATAAATAATTCTCTTTCCTGCCAGTATACTAGAATTCCATAATCACACAAAGACATGAGTATGGTTGAGATGTGAAAGGATACAATCCAGTTTAGGCCAAGGAAATATGATTTAAAATATTTTAACTTATTTTATAGTGAAAGCATATGTTCACATAAAACATGTTTAGGATTAAAAAATAATAGGATTTTGTTTTATCGAACAGTGTATAAAATAAATTGATTACGATAGTATGCTTTGTCGAATAATATATAAATTAAATGGAATGAGCAAGGGATTTTGTAGAGTAAATTAGTGGAGTGGAGCTCATACATGAAAAATATTACATATAATATTTGTGTGGTATTTAAATGGCATTATATTAATAAGTGAAATTTTTTTTATATATATTTTTTATTTTGTTTAATATATATTTTTTGTTTTGTATGTTTATTTGCAATAAAAGTCATATTTTAATTTGATTTAAAAATAAAAAATTTGGAGGCCTTTAACTCTCTTGAATGTTTTTTATTAAATTATTATCAAGACTTTCAAACTAAAAATTAAGTACCATCTTTCTTTCGTAGTTAGCTTTAGCCAACTATATTCATTTAAGATAGAGATACTCTAGATAATACTATTGTTTTTTGAGAAGGGATAGAATGAACTCACACATTCAAAAAAATATATTTATTAGAATTGAATTTGAAAATGCCATTGACATAATTGAATGGCCCTTAATTTTTGCTGTGTTGCAAGCCCTTGGTTTTGGTCATAGATTTGTTCACTCTATCCAAACTTTCTTTGAAGGTGCTTTTACTCGTCTCCCCAATATTGGTTATTAGTCAAATAATTTTTGTCTTTTTTGATCCATCATGTAAGGTTGATCTTTAGCTCCTTCGTGTGTCCTACTTGTGGAGGGATTTGTTTATTTATTAGGGGTTATGTTTCCAAAGGATTAGTCAAGGGAATTTATCTACCCTACTCACCTCAAGGGAGTTTCTCTACCCTTCAGGGAACTTCTTAATGGTCATTTTTCTAACGCTTCTTTCTCAAATTTTCTTGAAGAAGAAATGGTGGTTTAAAATACTGTGAAATGCCTCCAAGTTTTCTGCATGGCCTCTTGGTTCAACTTCCAATGGACCAAGACTCAATGTTATAAGTAGTATTATAGTCCTAAACCCAATTAGATTGAGGCTTATCAGTGTAAAGATATTTCCCATGGTGAGATGTTTAAATTCCTAGGAATTCTCTTTTCTTTTCAAGTTGGAAGAAAACTTTCATAATGGAATGTTAAACACCTCTCTCTCACATTGTGTGTGTGTGTGTGTGTGGGGAGGGGCAGGGTGGGACGGGAGGTGGGGGGAGAGCGGGAGTGGAAAGTTTCAAATTTGTTCCAAATTATTGGTTGTTTTACATGTTTACTACTCTTGTTGGGATCCTCATAAGGTATATTACATGAAGTTAATTTTTTTGTTGAGAAACTTCCTCTCAACCAATTTTGAAAGGAAAAAAGAGTATTTCACAGAGTTCCCTTGGGAGATCTTCTACAGACCTAAAGAGGTGGTGGGCTAGGAATTATTGACATTTATAAGTAGGGAATTGACCTTTGTGTCATATGGGTCCCTAGGGCCATCAAAGGGTAAGAAACATAGGAAATTATTATTAGGAAATGTATCTCCTTTAGCTTGTTATGGATGATAAGACTAGAAGAATTTAAGCTTTTGAAATTTGTTCATTGCTTCTTGACGAGAAAAATTAACTCCTCAATTAACATGATGCAGTCCAATCACTCACATACAACCTGACAGAGGTATTCCATAGGGAAGCCACTTATTTTATAGAGTATGTTATTTTCATTGATTGTCAACTTGGAGTCTGTATACATGGCAAGGTGTCAGTACTATATATGAAACACTAGTTCTTTATATATATTAAGGGACTATAGGTTACATGTAAGAAAAAATCTTGTGTTAGTTGAATTAGATGAAAGTAAAGTGTTGGAAATGAAATCACATTTATGGAAATGAAATGAACTATTGATCTATGTGTTGGAAGCATTATATTGAAAACTAAGAAAACTCACACGAGTACCAAA